>CAIGRP010055776.1:0-38716 GCA_903798385.1 Fraxinus cuspidata
TAATGATTAAAATAATTAAGTGAAGATTTTTGTCATATTAAAAAAAATAATTTCGTTTTAAAAAGGAAGTTTTTATATTGTGCCTTGAAATTTAACTTTTTGAGCTTGTGGTAATCCATTGCTATGAATTAAAGCATTTAAATTTGGTATCACAACCTATCAAATCTCCCCCTTGATGCCAATGATAAAAGCAAACAAAAGTTTACCAAATGACTCTTCAGAACACTTTCAGTTCTTCACTATCATCAGCACCAACATAGATTACAGAGTATTAATTCTTGACATTTGCAAGCAGAGTTTATATTTATTGAGAGGAAGTAACTTAGTTCCCATATCAACATGATTAAATTGTGTTGGGGATTTTTTCAAGTAATGCGGACTCCTTATGAATTATGTCTCTAGTGAAGTGCTTTCTAACAACTATGTGTTTAGTTCTTTAATAAAAACATGATTTTTACATAAATGAATGACACTTTGACTATCAAAATAGACTACTACTGGATTAACCAATTTATTTATTTCACAAAACAAACCTTTAAGCCATAAAGACTCTTTAATGACTTCATTAACAACCACATATTCAGCTTTTATAGTAGATAATGCAACAATAGACTGCAATTGAGACTTACATCTTATACAAGTATCACACGAAGTAAACATATAAGCAGTTGTTGATTTCATATTATCTCTCTTTTCAGCATAATAAAATGCAAACCTAAATTAGCATATACTTTCAAGTATTTTATTAGCCATTTTAAAAGCAATCTGGTGTTCAGGATTAGGATTTACTATAAATCTACTCAAAATACTTATAACATGACATCAGGTTTGGTACACACCATAGTATGCATAACTGACCTAACAACATTAGCATGAGGAACCTTTTGAATGTATTTAATATCAGATTCATCATGAGGACATTGATCTTTACTCAATTTAAAATGACAATCAAGAGGCAGAGTAACATAATTGGATTCATGCATAGAAAATTTGGACAATACCTTTTTTATATAATCAAATTGTGTTAAAAGAAGAGATTGATGTGATCTATTTCTCTTTAATTTCCATTCCTAAAATTCTTTTAGTATGACCTAAGTCTTTCATTTCAAATTTAACACTTAAAGTTCTTTTAATGTATAACATCACTTATATTTTGCCATATCAACTGTATATCATCAAAGTACAAAATGAGATAGATAATCACAGAATTATTGTAATTCATTTTAAAATACAAATAATGATCGAAAGGACTTCTTATAAAGTCAATAGAAGACACAAAATTGTCAAATCTCTTGTACCATTGCCTAGGTAATTGTTTTAGCCCATATAAGGACCTTTTCAAAAGACAAACATGATTATGTCTTTTTGTATCAATGAAACCCTGTGGCTTATTCATATAGATTATCTCATCTAAGTCACCTGGTAAAAAGACAGTTTTAACATCCATTTGTTCAAGTTCTAAGTCATATTGAGCAACTAAAGCAAGCATGACTCTAATTGTAGTATATTTAATAACAGGGAAGAAAATCTCTTTGTAATCAAAACCAGGTTTTTGGGTAAAACCCTTAACAACTAGTGTGGCTTTAAACCTAAGAGGTTGTTTAGAATAATTTCTCTCCTTAATGCTATAGATCCACTTACAATCTACTAATGACTTATTATCAAGTTTAGGTACTAGCTATCAAGTATTATTTTTCAATAGTGACTTCATTTCTCCTTCCATAATCTGCAACCATTCTTTTTACTATTGACTACTTCGGGTTTCTTTATAAAATTTAGGCTCTTTAAAAGCCAAATCTTGATATGATAGGACAACAAATGATAGATAATCACTCATCATAATGGATCCCTAATCTCCCTTCCAGTCCTATCCCTGGCTAGTTGATAATCACTCAAAAAATTATCCAAATTATTCACTGATTCATGACCACTGCCTTCAATAGGTCCATGAGAATCTGAAATGTCATCACTTTCTCCACCAATTTCATTTTTAGCCTACTCATCATTAACATGTTCAGGATAGTAATCAAGTCTCGCTTATAGACTATCATCTTTATCTTTCCCAGGGGCATTACTTAACATTCTTTAACTTAAACAAGACATCTCAGCTTCATTAAATGTCATATTTATACTGGTTATCATCTTAAATCCCTTATTTTCTCTAACCCAAAGTCTATACCTTTTCACCCCTTCGAGGTATCCCATGAATACACATTTCTGGGACCTAGGATCCAAGCCACTAGAAGGAGTCATATTCACAATATATACAGCTGTCATTACAACCTCCCCCCAAAGGACTTTTGGAACACCTGAACTAATCATCATACATCTCACCTTATCTAAAATGGTCATATTCATCCTCTCAACAACACTATTTTGCTAAGGGTATAGGGAACAGTCTTATGCCTAAGGATCACATCATCTTTACAAATTTGATCAAATTCAGTATTACAAAATTTCAGATCATTGCTTGTTCTCAAAACTTAGATCTTTTTATCAACTTGATTTTCAATTAAAATTTTCTAAGTTTTAAAATTTTCAAAAGTATCAAATTTTTGTTTCAAGAGAAATACCCAAAATTTTCTTGAAAAATCATCAATCAGTGATAAAAAATATCTGTTTCCATCTTGAGTGGTGGTAGATGATAGACCCACAGGTCAGAATGAATATATTCCAGAATAGATGTAGTTTTATGCTTTGCAGTATTAAAATGAAGTACATGCTGCTTACCTAAGGTGCAGTACTCACAGAGAGGAATCTTAGAAATAATATCATTACCAAATTCCCCATTCTGCATGCCTTTTCAACTAACATGTGTTAGTCTATTATGTCATTTTAGGGTGGCAGCACTATCAGCACTGGAGGACTCAGCAGTGTGACTCAAAATAACACTGGTTCTAGTGATATATATACCATTTCTTTTGGTACATTTGAAAATAACTAAAAAAGCCTTAATTACTTTCAAAAAATCATTTTTAATCGTGCATTGCAGGCCTACGTCATCTAGCTTACCCATTTTAATCACTATTATCTACATAATTTGCAGTATTCAGATCAGTAATGGATTTTGTCACAACATAAATATCTATAGTTCTATCATCTAAGTGTTCAACAACATTCCCATCATCAACTTTTATCTCTCTCTGTTCATTCTTTTTCTTGTAACAATCTTTTATGTAATTTCCAATTTTTCGATACCCATAACACTTCATATTTCCATTTCTAGACTTTGACCTAAACCTCCATTTCACTTTCTTCTTAGAACTATTATTCCCTTAATGACTGGCCTGACTATTCACTTGCCTAGTAATAGTTCTACTTCTCACAAACAAACTCTCTGATTCCTTCCCTATTCTATCAGCTTTAATTTCTAATTCTTTGCTCCTTAAAGAATTTATAACAATTTCAAGAGTCAAGGTATATCTGCCATATTTAATGGCAGACTTGACATCTCTATAAGCCTCGGGTATGGCATTCAGAAGAATAACAACTTTGTACTCATCAGAAACTTTGTCACCAGCATTAGTGATATCTTGTACTAACTTATTAAAAGTGTCAAGATTATCATCTAAGTCTCTAGACAAATCAATCTTGAAGCTAAAAAATCCTCTCTAAAAGGAAAAAGTTTATTAGGTAATGACTTAGCTAAGTAAAGTTCTTCTAATTTGTCCCACAAAACTTTAGCATTATCAAGTTTTCCTACCTTTCTCAATACTTGATCAGACAAATGAAGAATGATAGACGTATAGATAAGTTTATCAGATTCATTTCTTTGCTCAGCAGTCATAGTTGCAGGAAAATCACCAGTTATAGCATTTGAAACTTTTTGTTGAACAAAGACTCTCCTCATTTTTTGCTGCCAAATGGGGAAATCCAATTTCCATTAAAAACTCCAAGTTCAAATGTGGTAGTCGTCATTTAAAGTTTTTTCATCAACCCAAGAAAATATTTGAAGTCAACGTTCAACAAAAAAATAGACATTTCAGAAAAATAAAATGTTACACAATACACAGTCTCACACAAAAAAAAAATTATGAAATATCAGAAAATAATTCAAAAAGGACTAATAATTACAGTAAAAGAATGAAGGATGTTTAATGCATATAGAAAAGAAAATCTATCCAATTCCAATGTTTTCAAATTAACCAGGATTCCGTGATATTCAAGATCCCAAATCAAGGTACAATTCTTAAACACGCGAAATAAGAAGGAAAAACTAGAGAAGAGAACAAGGGGAAACAACAGTATTAATGAACAACAATAGAAGAGTTAGGGTTAGAAATTTTAACCAAGAGCTTCGAGTAACACCCACAAAGAACCCAGGTGTTTCGAAAATGATTAACAGAGAACCTCGATCTGAGTCCCTTTTACCAAGATTCAAACCAATGTTCATCAAAGAACCAAGATCTCCAAAGAAATCACCACAAAAAAACAAGATCCGTAAAAAAATAGGATCTAAGGTTTCACCAACCGTGTTAAGATCTGGTTATAAAAATTAATTTTTCACAAACAAATCACCATTGAAGGAACACCAAGCCACCCAAAAGGCTCTGATGTCATTGATATAAAAACCAAACGCACAAAAACTCGATAGATCAACAAAATATCACTAACATCAGGGATTGATATGATTTTGGGCTCAAAAAAATACATTGTACCCTTCTGTACAATAATGAAACAACCACAAAACTCAAGCCCTAAAAGTAAACAAACAAAACGCAGCTACTACAATGGATACAAGATCAAACATTGATCTTAACTCAAAACCCTTAAACGAAGCACAAGGACTCCAATGACTCAAATTTACACCCAAAACAAGAAGTTTTAGGACTACACGCAGTTAACAAACAAAGAGAATGAGAGAAGACACTTCGAGAGAAAAACCACAGAAACTTCTCGCATAAAATCAGATTAAAACTCTCCATTAAGGCAACCACTCAGATGGTATAAATACAAGCTTCCATCACCGTGGACCTCAGCGGTTAGTCAAACAATCCAGAGCAGCACGTGTGTTATCCACATTAGGCTCGGGTTTGCGCTCGGTCCAATATTATTTTATCGAGCAATGGCCAATTAATTCTAGTAAGTGGGCTTCACCCAATTTCATCATAACCTAATGGACTATACATATTTAAATTGGCATCAAATCCATCATCGATGAAAGAGAAAGAGACGACTAATAAAAGAATAGATCTAGATGTACCTCCAAAAGCTTCCCTTCCTCAAAAAATTGTTCGTACCTAAATAAATGCACAAAGAATAAAATAAGCTAATCATTGGTCAGTAAATGTCGTTACATATCAAATAAAATGTTGCAGATGAAATTTAACAAAAATTTCCCCAATTACAGAATTTGCAAAGACTAAGAAAAATGTATAACATTATAAATAAACCAATATAGTTATAAGCTTTAAGATGACATAGAGAAAGGGTATTTTTTTATCAATTATATTCATGAATTTTAGTGCATAACTAGAAAAATGCACATCCTATCTTGATGAAAAATTGAAGCTAGATAGAAGTTAAAGTGAAAAGAACATAAAAAAGACTGGGTAACAAAACATTTGGAATAACTGGTTTGAATAAAGCACCGTGATAGAACATTTAATCCATGTGCATGTTAATGCCTTCCCATTGCAATCATTCTATACATAAATCAGATTATTAATTAAAAAGTAGGTGAATAATCACAAAAAGACTTAACTTCGGAGAATAATGAAAGCAATAATCATGATACTTTTCAAATTTACCTTTCCTGGTTGGATTAAGAAAGCTAAAATTAAACTAATAAAAGGAAAAAAAAACACATTTTCAGACAAAAAAACTTCTAAAACCTAGTCATGAAATGCAATTCTTATCGTGCTAAAACATTTAAACGAAATTTAGTTCACAAATAACATAAATAAACAAATAGATGACAAATCATACAGCTGAATATATTTACAAATGTGTTTCAATAAGGAGAAATAAGCACCTACTATCTCTGAACTCTTGGTGCCTGCTAACGGTAACATCAAATACTGAAATTAACTTAAAACAAGTAGATAAAAATAATAAGAAAAACAAATTAAAAAAATACAAACATGACAAGTAAGAAGGAATTTAAAAAATAGAAGAACACAAGGGGAAAGAGACCAGGTAGTTGATTGTAAAATACCATGGTCTCCAAAATATTTGTAGATATTCCTAACGAGGTTACATCAAATAAAGAAAACCATCTTAATCTCGTATGCGCGACAATTTGTTTAAAATTAAGAACAACTTAATATGGTACAAGTTTTTGCCTAGAACTTAATATAGCCACGAAAAGCACATATTCGTAAGTGTGAACATGTTAATGCGTACAAGAAGTCAATCAACGTTTTAAAATAGATTTAGGATCAATTTTTCATTTGAGATGCTTTACGAGCACAGGTTTAGTTAATCTTTTCCGATGTCCAAAATATCTTAACTTTGAAAGCTTATATTGCTCAAGAAGAAAGAGACTATGAAATATGAATTAGTTATTGCAATCCATGAAACATACCATAATGATATATGATAAAAGATATATACCCAATTAATGAAGAACAAATTAGCATACTATGATATACTTTAATCCAACTCTCGTCTTTCCAGCTTTTTCAGGATTATCATTCAACACATTATCCACCATATATAACAAAAAAGTAAGTTTGTTAGAATTCTGATTTGTATTTATCAGTTTGTCCTAATAAGAAAACCAAATCTTGAAATCTTCTTAAACATATTAATCAAAGGTGTTCCAATATAGTGTTTGCTAAGATTGTAAACCGTAAGTGCACGAGTGCATTCAAGTAATAAAGTGGATTTGTGAGTCCGAATTATCAATCCCTCGAGGAATGTCTCTTTTAATTGTACAATAGTTGATTCAATTTTAACGAATAAATACACCGTTTGATTTTAAGTTTGAAAGTGAAAAAATAAAATGATTTTAAAATTAAATTAAAATATCAATTATATAAGTGTTAGAAATTTTGGATTATAAACGAGTTGGAATTTATGATTTCACTTAACCGCTATTTCATTAATTTCACAATAAGCCAAAATGAAAATTACTTAATTAAAATGTTAGATTTGATTTTTCAATTTTAGCTAATTACATCTCTTGAGTAAAATTAACCCTAGTGAATTATTTTAACCTACTATATCTCTATGTCCATTAAAACATAAACAACCGCATTGAATTTTTGTGAAAATAGCTCAATGGACCGCATTGGTTTAAGATTATATCTCCATCTTCTACAAGAACCTATGACCTTCACTATTTTGGTTTAAAATGCACAACAACCTTTCAATAATTGCATAAATCACTTATCCAAATCATCTATTGGCCACATACATGATAGGAATTGAAACACAATAGTAAATGTACAAGAACAAAGGTAATTTAAACACTAAATAGCAGACTTTGACATTAGTAAAACTTATGTCAAACCATCTCATAAATCCTAACCTCAAAAGATACGCTCACAAAGGTATAAAAGAGAAATAGTGTAGAAATCTAACAATATCAAGAAAATAAAGGATAAATACAAGATAATAGATGCAACACATCCCTTATATGGATTCTTGAAGCAATGATATAGTGTAATCTTGTTTCTCCATTCAAAATCTTCCATCTTCTTTGTTTTTTTTCCCCTTTTTCTTTGCCTATTTTCTCTCTTGAATGAGCAATAAATGTGTGCAATTATTGTTGCCCTAAAATGGCTGAAAAGTGGTATATAAATGCCCTAAATTTTGTTCCTAGAAAATTATACAGAAAGGCTCTCAACAAAAACGTGAAATTTCAAATGGATCCTTGCCGAAAATATTTGTGCGCGCGCATCGGCACTCTGAGTTTTTTAGGCCAAAGGGTATCGGGTTTTGGGATACCCTTACGAACTTACTAACTCGAGTAAAAAAAGTTGTGGAGTAAGGCATAAGATTCAACAAGTGTAATGCCCTTTTTGAACAAGACAAAAAAATATATGGAGCTTAGATGCCAACATATGGTCATTACCTATCTTATCTTGTAACATGGTTAAGTGATAGAGAAAAGAATGTGGGCAAACAGAAATTTATATTAAACTCACAACCTAGTTCTACTAATTCAAATATTATTTCCATCAATCAATAATTTTCACACCTAGACAACAATTGGTCATGCCTAGTATGCTTAAAATAGTTTAAGATCTTACATGGATAAGCAAGTTTTTTTTAAAAGAAAATTAAGCACAAAGAGCATATTTAGTCATAACTTATGAATCTATAACAATTTTAAATATCAAACTATTCTAAACTGGCAAGGCTATCTAACATGTCAAAATAAAATCATCTCAAAATAAGAAAAATTAGTCATCACCCCAAACTTGAATTACACATTGGACAATGTGTAAAAGAGCAATATAAAAGAGAAGAGAGGGTTAGAGAAACTTCCCCGGTTGGATGGTGATTGAAGGATCCTCATGATGGACCTGGGCTTATGACCTTGTACACATTTATACTAATTCAACTCCAAACTTGTTGAGAGCCATTAAATATAGGACTTCACAAAAAATTGACCTACAAAAAACAATAATTACTCAAAAAGGTGATAATGAAATTATTACTCACAAGCAAAATACAAAATAAAGAGATTAAGGGGTAAGAAAATTGGGTTGCCTCCCAACAAACTCTTGTTTAAAGTCTTTAGTTCGACTTTTAGGCTTGATCATTCTAGGTTGGCAAGAAGAATTGATGATTTCCCTTTCGAAAATCACCTCCCAAGTATTGTTTTAGCCTTTGCCCGTTGACTATGAAATTTTCCTTCTACTTATGATAAATTGCTCCATGTGGGAAGAGTTTAGCAATGGTAAAAGGTCCCAACCATCTAGAGCGGATTTTTTGGGGAAACAATCAGAGTTGAGAAATGTAGAAAAAAACTTGTTGCCCAAAAAAATCTCCCACATCACAACGTGCTTATCATGCCACTTTTTTATCTTCTCTTTGTAAATCCAAGCATTTTCGTAGGAATCAATGAAGAGTTCATCAAGTTCATTCAATTGAAACAATCTTTTTTTATCAGTCAATTTCATATCAAAATTTAAAACTTTCGTCGCCCAATAAACCCGATGCTCAAGTTCGAACGGGAGGTGGCAAGCTTTCTCAAACAAAAGACAGTAAGGAGACATACTAATGGAAGTTTTGAAGGCAGTGCAGTAGGCCCATAATGAATCATTCAATTTCTTGGACCAATATTTTCTAGAGGTACTCACCTTCAACTCAAGAGTCCTCTTCAACTCTCGATTCGAAATCTCTACTTGGCCACTAGTTTGGTGATGATAGGGGTTAGCCACTTGATGCTTCACTCCATATTTGGTCTAGAGTGAGTCGAAGAGGCGATGATAAAAATGTTTGCCTCCATGCTAATGATAGCTTGAGGGGTGCTATAACATGAAACATGAACATCATTAGTGTGCAAAGCCATCACTTCTACCTATTTTAACACATAATCCACTGCTACCAATGTGTATTAATTTGAAAATGATGAAGGAAAATGCCTCATGAAATCAATACCCCAAGTATAAAAAATATCCATCTCTAATATAGAATTCAAAGGCATTTCATTGCTGTTGGAGATATTATCACTACATTGGCATCGATCGCACTTGGAGACAACTATGTAGGCATCCTTGAATAATGAGTGTCAATAGAAACCAGATTGAAGCACTTTTGATGAGGTTTTTAGACACTAAAATGACCACCATAAGAAGAAGAGTGATGTTGTTTAAGATTTTTCTCCATTTCATCTCCTAATGATTTGATATGGCCTCGTTTGAATAGCAAGGAATCTTCACAAAAATAATACTTAATGTCGGTGAAGAAGTTATCCCTCTGGTAGGAAGATCTGACGAGATGATGCTACTTGCAAGAAAATTCACATGATCCGCATAACAAGGTACATGAGATGCTTGTAGAATGTGCATGATTTGTAAAAGTTACGCATCCATAAACAACTCATTTATCGCCTTTCGCAAAGCCTTTTTCCAATCCTTAAGAAATTCATTGGCAGTAGTTACCTCATCGAACACAGTGTCCCTGAATGTCACTGAAATTCCACAGTTCATGATCATAAGACTCGTACCGTTTGAACGATCCCACTTACTAAAATTCCATTTTGCATTAGTAGAACTTTTATCCATAAGTGTAGGGAGTTGTTGAGTCCATAAAGCAAGGTCTAGATCCTTGTAGCTAAGAACGATATGAACATTTTCTTTTCTGTCCTTAAAATTTGGTTCCATTAAGCACATGGATGGAATGGATGTTGGCAGATATTGTATAATTATATGGATAGAGAACTTAAACATAAACAACATGTTTACACAGGAATTCGTATTGGATAATCAATAATTTCAAATAATGGTGGGTCACATTACAGGAGACTGAATATAACATTGATATTTAGTCTTTGGACATAAATATCAACATGTAAGTGGTACACTTGGTGTAATAATCAAATATTGACAATAAACCATATCAAACAATAAAATTTTTTTTTGACCAATTTATTGTTCACATAAAAAAGTTTACAATTGTCACATATATATTAACACACGCGTCAATGCAATGCCGGTTAGCATTGAGGTGCTGGGAAACTAGCACCATAGCATTGTTTCACCTAAACGCGGCGCTATAGAGCTCCAATTGTCCTTGATCCTTTTTTTGAGAAAAATTCCCAAAAAATCTGAATTTTTGAAATTTAGGGCTTAAAATTCACATCCCAAAATTTAAAATCCGAAGTTTGAATTTCAACTCTAAATTTTTTTCTTGAATCTCAATGATTTAACATGAAGTTGGTTTTAACACTTATTAGAATTTTATAAAATTTTAAATTTCAAGAACACGAAAACCTAAATACTTTATTGCCAAGATCCTCCAGTCAATCACCAGGAGAATTACAAAACACAAAACATACATTGATTCATTGTGAATGATTCTTTAATTATGGATCTTGATTTTGGCTTGAATTGGTCGTTCTTGATTAGGCTTCTTGATCTTGATTGTTTATTTTTTATTGTTTTGGATCTTCCTCTTCAATATGTTTTCTCTTAATATTCTTGTGTTGGTGGAATAACACAAAGAATGAGAATCATATATGAATTGAGAATTATAACCCTATTTTGAGTTTCTATATGTATTTCGACCCATCATAAAATACATCCCTAAAGGAATTGGTCTCAACACATATTTAGTCTCATACTTTAATTAGATGCACAATCTCATAACTTTAATTTTTTATTAGATCATTTTAATTTTAAACTTAACTTTAAGATAATCTTTATACACAACCAATTATATATGTAAGTCCACATGACAAATTAAAACCCAACAAGACATCCTAGAAAAATGCGGTTGCCAAAAACATATAATTTAGAAGAGTAAAAGAGTTCAAGCTAGATTTTATTTCATGTGAATCAAAGTGTTCAAGCACCATAAGTAGTGACTTTGTTAGTTCCTGTTCCAGTTGCGTATTTCATGTCATTGTGATTGAGAAAATACCAATAATTTTGTGCATCTTTTCACAATTAGCTAGAGTAAATTGAACAAACTATTTTTCTTTAGTAGGCAATATTGTATAAACGTCAAACCTAAATGTAGAAATGTCAATTAAAAAATAAAAATAAGGTAAAAATAAAATTTTAAAATTTAACAAGAGAACTAAAAATAGGGTCCAAAATTTGTGCGATTTGATCGACCACTTCATTGGAACATTACAAGAAAAGAAAAGATTAAGCCAAAAAATCAAGCCAAAAAATCAAATAGAATACCAAACGAGAAAAATCAATCGTGTGTGCAAATCAAACTAAATGTAACTATAGCTTGAATGATTTGATTTATAGAAAGTCCAAATTGCAAAGATCGAAAGGCACTAACCTCTCATATGCAACTAAGTCTGTAAATGGATCGAATCTGCCCATATTCAATTCGATCCGATAAGAATAATTTATGGATCTGATCCAATAATCCGACGGATATTTGATTGTTAAATCTATATCCGATTTGCTATATTATCGAATATCCATCTGAAATATTTTAGAAAGAATAGATTCGCAATCTCAAAACAAAATTTAGCCCATGTTTGATAGGGATTAAAATTAGATTTTTAATAGATTTTGATAAAAGTTTTTGAGATGTGTGGTTAAAAAGTTCTGTGACCCATAAAATATGTGACTAGTATTAATTGTTTAACTTTAACTTAAGTTAAAATTTGATTTAAATCAAAACCAGACACGGGTTTATTATAATATATATTAATGTTATATTAGAATTTGATAGGTTTGATATTTTTCTTTAAAAGTCATAAAGTATAATACAAGTTTCAGAACGAAAAAAATGATGTGTAATAAATTATGCGATAATAAATAAAATATATTATATTATTATAACAAATCGCATCGGGCTGTTGTCTAATTGGATTAACTTATATTCATACTTGCATCATTTAGTTAATAAATTATCGGATCTGAATTTTGATCTGGTTATCGAACTGAGATTTTAAATCTATCTCCCATTAATTTTATATATTCGGATCGGATTCAGATCAAAATCTAATTCATTTGAAAGCCCAGTGATGTGATGCAAAAATCACCATCTTGAGAGCTGTGACGGTCCAACGATCCAAATCATATCAATTTTAACTTAAATTACAACAAAACAAGTGATCCGTTTCAAGTAAAAATGCCCACTCTAGTGTTTACTAGGTCCTCACAATTTCCCAACACATAAAATCATATTAAACTCATGTTTGACAATTATTATATGAAAAAAAAATGTTTTGAATAGTTATTTTTGGGAAAATATGTAGGTGAAAAATAGGAAAAAATTTTGAATTTACTTGCACAATATTTCATACTGTGATGACGTCAAACAGGGCGCGCTAAGAAGATAAAACGTCATGCAGTAAATTTAGGTTCTCGAGCCCCATTTTTAGTGGTAATTACATTAAATCAGAATTTTTAAAATCCAATTTCAAAAAAATCAGATACAAAGTTTATTTATACAAAAATCAGATATTAATTCAAATATTTAATATTATTAATACCACCAATATTCACAATCCCTAATTATTCTCCCCTCTCATTTCCTCCCTCTCTTCGTCTTCTCTCTTCTCACTCTTAATTTCTACCAACCCCCACCACTCATGGCGTCGCCACCCTTCTCTAATCCGTCGTTACAGTGAAGCGCAGTTATCCCGTTATTTTTCGGTGACGTGATGGCCATCGATCAAAAGTAGTGCAGAATGGACTATGTCGTCGCTCACAGTGTCCTTCGCTACGAATAGCTTGCAGCGCTGTTGTGACACTGTTTATTAGTATTGATCTGTGGACGTGCAACCACCATGATCTGTGATTTGTTGTTTGTGGTTTATTTTGATTGTTAGCATGAACGATGGCTGCCATGGTTTTGAGATATTTTTTGGTGTAATTTTTGGAATTGAAAGATGGCGGTCACTCCAGATTTGGTCGATTTTTGCCTGTTGTTGGAGTGGTGGCGGTGGTGGTGATTTTCGTAGTTTGGTGATATTGTAGTGGTTTTATTGGTGAGGTGCAAGTGGATCTGACGATGCTGGTGGTAGATCTATAGCGATGGTGATGGAGGTTGGTACTGGCAGTCGTCGTGATGGTATTGGGGGGTGGTGTTGGCCGCCATCATTGTTGTTGCAGTAGCGAGGTGCAGGTAGATCTGGCGCTGCTGGTGACAGATCTAGAGCGACGATGATGGTAGTTTGTACATGTAGTCGTTGTGGTGGTATTGAGGTGGTGGTTATCATAAATTGTTTTGTTGATTGTGACCAATAAATTAGTTAATGTATGATCCAAAAATAATTTATGATTAATTAATTTGATATTTTGTGATCATGAGTTAGTTGTGACTCATAAAATTTGTAATTTGTGACCAAAAAATAATATCAAACCAATTAATTTATTTAATTTGTGACCAAAAAATAAATTGTGATCTATAAAATTTATTGTTTGTAACCGTGACACTTGTGATTGTGACTAATATATAATTGTGATAGTAAATTATGACAATTTGTGAATATCTACTAAGTTGTGACTTATAATATTTGTGATTTGTGATCGATAAATAAATTATAACGTATAAATTTTTGATTTGTGACTTATGAACAAATTGTGATTTATAAAATTCCGTGACTTATAAAATTTCTGAATTATGATCGTTAAATAATTTGTGACCTATAATATTTTTGATTTTATGATCGTAAAAAATTTGTGACATTTCAATTTTTGATTTGTGACCGACAAACAAATTGTAACCTATAAAATTTTGGAATTGTGACCGTAAAATAATTTGTGACATATAAATTTTGTAATTTGTAAACCGATTATATGGAATGTGGGACCAAATTATATGAAATTGTAACCTTAATATATTTAATTAATAAAATATATGTTTTATTTATTTATTTATAAATAAAAATTTTCAAAAAATCTGAAATTTGAAATTTTATAATCACTTAAATTTGAAATTGGCAAAGCTTAAACTCGTGAAATCTTCCCCATTTTTATTAGTAAAAAATGAGTTTTGGACCCTAGGATTCTTTTAGCAGCTTTAACATTCTCCCCTATACAATACAAATAGAAAAAAGTTCTTGTATTAATTCAGGATTGAAATGGAAGAAAATTCTCGAGTAACGAAACATTTTTTCAAAGTCATGTCACGTGATTTCCATTCAAATTTGGTATGTTTTTCTTCTTTGATTTCGCGGAAACAGAGTAATTCGAGTAGTTGCTAATTGATTTGAGGAGGAAGTAATGGAGGTTTTGTAAAAATTCTTTTAGGGTTTATGTGGACTCTCACTTATATTGGGTACTTTTGTACGTGAATCTGTGCCAAAAATTACGAAAATATTTTTTACTATATATTACGAAATACTTTTGCCTAATTTTTACAAATGTATGAAAATTTCCATATTTTTTGTTATAACTTTTTTCAAATTTACTCGATCATCTCCTTTGCCATTGATATGCATTTTGTATTATACGTATTTTATAAATGGAATTTTTATGGTTTAATAACTATTTCCTTTTTCCATTTTATCTATGAGCAGGCCCTGCCAAAAGCTTTTTGTAGAAATCTAAATGAAGTGAAATTGGCCAATATAACGAGTAGCAAGGGAATCTGGAAAATTAATGTTTCTAGAAGTAACAGTGACACTTTGTATTTTGAGGAGGGATGGGGTGATTTTGTTCGTCAGCACGACCTCACTGTTGGAGATATTGTCGTTTTTGAACACATTGGGGAAATGCATTTCAATGCTTTCGTGTTTGATTTTACTGCATGTGAGAAGAAATTTGACGATGATTTAGCGGAAAGAAACGAAGGATCTGCTGGAGTATGCAATAATTTGGAAGCCATTAAGAGTAAGTTTGTGCTGCGATAAACTGCATATAACCCATAGCAGTAACTTAGCTGGTATATTGCTCTCTTCTTTTTCCATTAGATGCATTACTTCAATATAGGTTTTTAGGAAAAACTGGCTTCTCAAGCAGATTTGGAGAACTATGTCTACAATTGTATGTATATCTGATGAATATGCACGTATTATGCGTGCACGTAATTTATCTACTAATGTACTATAATAGAAAGAAATCGCATTGAGGAACAATCCAAGAGTTGACATGAGCTTTATGGTTGACTGGAAGTCTGAAACACCGTGCAAACAGAACATAAAACCATGATAGGGACATCTTCATGTAGAAGTTCGTGAATTAGCAGAACAGACATCAAGCCAACTTATTTCCTGGGATTTTAAGAGCTCATTTTATAGCTGCTGTCTTGAGGCCTTCTGGTTTGTTACGGTTGACAGATGAATCTGAATGAGATCTACTCCCCACAGGATTAGCCAAGTGGACTAAATTTGCGAACTTAGTAACCCCATAGAACGCTTCACCACCAGAAAGGGAAGTTGGTCAGTGTCTAAATTAGTATAGAATTTTGATCAGTGAAACGATTGTTTTGGCTATGAAAAAATGAGAAAAAAACTCACCTTTTGCTTTGAGACGAGGGTTGTATTTATAGAACTGTGAGGAGAAAAATTGTAGTTTACAAAGTCGTATACCTGATGTGGCACCACATCTACCAAGTCATTCATGCAGCACCGCATCCATAATGTTGCATTTCGACTCCTCGCCATGAAACAGTCTATAGAGTTGGACAAGTCAACCTCTTTTCTCAGCTCATCATAGATGACGGCACCACCTTGGAATGGCCCAGGATCCGCATGAGAGGTTGGGCATTTTCATCATAGGGTGATGTCCTCTCCTAGGAATGAACTTGTAATTATGTGTTGTGATTTGATTGGTCTCATCGACTGAATTTTACTCATGCCAGCAGTAACCTTGCTAATTCATCTACTATTTTTCAATCAATTGAAAACCTTTCAAAACTATGCCCCTGTTTAGTCCGGCTACAAATATGGATTAAAATCTAAGTCAAAGTAAACATTTAATTTTAACCACATATTTTATGGGCTCCATGACATTTCAATCACTTATTTCATTAACTTTTATCAAAATCTACTAAAAATCTAATTTTGTCTAAACCAATCAGGGGCTATATTTCATCTCTAAGGACTAGTTCTTGTGTTTGATAGTTGATAAAGTTCAATCCATGGTAATTACACTGTCTTTTCATTTTCAACGTTTTGCTGATTTTCTAAGTTATTCATTTTGTGTGGAAAAACCACAGCAAATGCAGGTTCTTCATGCCAGCATAGGGATCCATGTTTTGTCATAACAATGAAACACCATAATTCTCCTGATTGTAAACAGCCATATATGGTGAGTTTCGTCTCTTATAATTTGATTATCGTGATTGTATGTTCTCTATTTCGTTTACATAAAAAGAGGTCGATCTTCGGAATTTTGCAGTTATTTCTTAACTTCATGAATTTCAGCGTATCCCGGTTGAATTTTGGAAATCTAATGGCCTGAATGAGAAAACTAGCATAAATCTTAGAGATCCTTCAAGCAAGAACTGGTTAGTGGAACTAAAATTTTACAAAAATGTTGGTAATGGTCGTGTTACTATGGAAAGGGGCTGGAAACAGGTTTATGAATCCAACAAGCTCAAGAATGGTGATGTTTGCACTTTTGAGCTCAATCACAATCCAAAAGGGTCCACTGTTGCTTCAATGGCTGTGCACATTTTCCGAGCTCCTACTCAACTCATCCCCCATATCGAATGCTAAAATTCTGTTAGGTTTTGTATAATTGCTGGCTTTTCATTTTGATTGAAACATTTGATAAGTGGAGTAATGTTAAAGGTTATTTTATTTTATTTCGTTTATGTTAATGTCATTAATCGTGATTTCTATTGGAGTAATGTAATCCAATATCACTGGTGTTAGAACACCAATTTAGGTGACTACACTTTCAATTAAATTAGTCATATGATTTTATATTTAAATGAATTTATCATTTAATGTCACGTAATTGTCACATAGATTGGTGTTTAACATTAGTTGTGATGAATAATATTATTCTTTCTATTAGGTTATGTCTAAGTAATCAGACAATTCTTGATCTAAAATTCTAAACACCTAAAATATTGATTGTATTTAGATCAAGTTGAGTTTGAGACTTGACTCAAACCCACTAACATTATTTCACCAAGTACTTAACAATTAGATTGTTAGCTAGGGTTGCAATTGACTTTCACTTAGCCACGTGGTCTACGTTATTTTTAAAATATATTTTTCTCTATTATTTTTAACTATACATTCTTCAATAAAATAGTATTATATGCAAATTCAAGATTTTTTTTTATTTTTTAACTACACATTTTCTATCAAAATAATATTCGAAAATGCATTTTGAACAAAAAAAAAAAAAAATGGAGCTCAAACAGGCTCTAAATATATTATAATTTGAGCTTGCATTATAATTTGCTATTTTCTGAATACTAAATCTCAAACTTATAAATATTTGAAAGGTTTTTTTCCCAATATTTTAATAGTTTTTATCTTGAGATTAAGTTTTAAATTGTGTGCAAAGTGTAACTAACTAAAATTTATCAAAATTACATTAAACATATATATAATATCACACATCTATTCCACAGTATCTCTCTTCTAAATAATTTTATCCATATTACAATAACTAGATTTCGAGGGTGTAATCTAACACAAAACATATTGAAGGGGCAAGAAGGTAGATGGCTCATAGTCCTAGAACCTAAGGACGCGTTCTCTTTGACGTTTTCAAATCGTTTTCTGTTTTCGATTTTTCAAAACGGTGAAAACGCGTTCTTTTTCCTATTTTCAAAAATGTGTTTTTGAAAACAAGTTTAAAATTTATAAAGAAAACTCAAAATATCAAATTTTTCGTTTTGTGTGTTTTCAGTTATAACTTGAATTTTGAGATTTTTTTTTTTCAAAACAACTTTTTAAAATGGCAAAAGAACACGTTTTCAACAATATCAAAATGGATACTCAAAAAAAAAAAAACAAAACTCAAAATAAATTTAAAACTAATAATACAAAATTGAAACACGAAAAGAACAATCCCTAAAGTACCCAAGTCACTTGCTTTGATTTCCCCAAATCAACACGAGAAAATCATACCAATCAATTGAGTAATGCAAGAACTGAGAGATGACTCTTCCCACAATAATCACGGAATGAAATTAGTGGAGGCAGTGACTAGATGAACTGTATACATGATTAGGAGATTACGTAGGGCTTCACAAAAAATTCGCGAAACCGCAAATCGAATCAAACTCGTTGATTTGAAACCATTGGTTCAGGTCCACGTGGACCCGCGTTTTTTTTTCTTCTCTCAAACCAAATCAAACCGTTTCAAAATGGTTTGGTTTAGGTTTTAATTTTCGAAAACCTCAAAAAAATCGAATTGAATCGAAATTTTTTTAATTAAAAATTAATTTTATTAAATTATAAATTTTATTAAAGTACAAATGTATCTAAAGTTTTCAGAATTTAATATGCATCCAAAATACAAGATCAAATACAAAAATAGGCCCCAAGTAGTATGTTTATTAAACATATATGTACAACCCATTCTAATATACAGAACCCTCCATTCTTCAGCCGTATCCGTCTATGTGCAATTCTCCCAAGAATCGAAATCCAAAATTTTCAATTTTCAATTGCATCTCTTAAAATTATAACGTATTCACTTATGGTCCATTTATATTATAGTAGGTAAATATTTCACATTTTTTCACTTTATTTTCTTTGCTTTTTTACTCCTTTTTCCTTCTTTTCAATTTCAAATTTTACTCGAACAAAATAAAACAACCCATTTTTTGTAACTGTATGAAATCACACTACTTTGAAGATTAATCATTATTGGTAAGGCTTTCTAATGAATTCAGATATTTAATATGAAATAAAAAAACTAGAAAACATTGTTTAAACTCAAAAAATTTGTTTAAGCTTAATGGCGTTTGATATTGGTGATTATTATTCATACTTTGATTTTATTTTTCAGTTAACTTTATTGTAATTTATACTACGATGGAAACACAATCTAATAATGTATATTGTTTCTCTTGCTGGATAGTGGATTGTGCAGAGTTTGGAACAAATTTTCTGATTTTCAAGCTAAGGTACGAAGTTTTAATTTTTTTCTTAAAATTTGAACTTTTGATTATCACAAGATCCCACTTGAATTTTGACTTATCTAAAATAAACTATTGAAAATTTGGGCAAAAGTTTAGTTTATTCGAAAATTGACAATAAATCCAAGCATTATTATGGGAAAGTAAGAATTTTAAGATACGTACTGTCAGGTTCATCAAGAGATTGTTTGTTCATTAATCTCACGTTTCTATGTGCCTCTCTTTGATAGGATTTTTGTCCTCCATGTACTGAATATAAGGGGATGAATAAGATTTTGTTATAGGCAAAAGAATATGGTAATGTCGTGTGTTCATCTATTTAAGTCACGGAACATCAATTATTTGTAATAGTATACACCTGTACTAAAAGAGATAACATAAATGTTTAAACCCTCTTGATTATCTAGTATGGCACTAATAATTTGTTGCAATAAACCATAGTACTGATGAAGAAGTGCATAAAGCTCTATTGAAGGATGTCTTAATGGTGTTCATTAATAGAATAGATGAAAATTTGAGGTCAATAAACACTCTGATCCTTTTGCTGTTTTAATCTCAAAATTTACTATATATTTTTAGCTTAACTATGCTTGATAATATATGCATTCATCTGAACTATATGTCTTACTCATTCTCCTATTTTTCTTTTAGTTTTATGTTTGCAATTGTCAAATCAGTTGATGTCTTCATGGGGATTTCTGGAAGAGATTATGATTAGAGCCTCTTAATTTTGGGTGCTAGGTAGCATGAATATAGGAAAATTAGGTGTCCTCTATATGTTTTATATGACTCTGGCTAAGATTTTTATTAACTTCCCTATTCAATTAAAGTGTCTTTTTTAAATGGGCATCTCTGATGAAATTCCTCTTATAATAATCATGTACTATAGTAGCCAACCAATGAAACATTTGCAAGGGAAAGATTTTTTTTATTCTAATTTGTTTATTTATTTTCTTTTTACAGACATGGATCCAATTCTAGAACATGATGATTCCAATAAAGGATGACTCTAAAGATATGAAAATGGATGGGAAAGGCAAGAAGGAAAACAAAAGGTCCGAGGTATGGGATCATTTTAAAATTCACAGAGATGAGAAGGCATAATGTAATTATTATGGACAAACATATAAGTATCATTCTAAAAATTGTGAAACTAGTACATTGTGGAATCATTTCACGCGATTGTGCAAAAAGTATCCATACAGGGTTCAAGACAAAAAGCAAAAAAGAATGACTTGCTATAGCATGTATAAAACTGGTAAGCTTTTTGAGAGTATTGATAGTCGTGAAGAACCTGTCAAATTTGTTCAGAAAGAGGTTAGAGAACAGATTACAAAGTACTGCATATTGTCTGAGTTACATTTTTGACATGTGGAAGATGAAGGATTTCAATATTGTACAATGTATTTTTTTTCCCAAAATTTGTATTTCCTTCAAGGATGACAGTGGCAAGGGACATATATAATTTGTTCCTAAATGAGAAGAAGAAATTGAAGAAAGAGTTGGGTCAACATAGAGTTTGTTTGACTAGTGATTGTTGGATGTCAATACAGAATGTTGGTTATTTGTGTTTAACTGCTCATTGGGTTAATAATGATTGGAGACTTCAAAAAAAGATTATAAGTTTCATTCAAGTCCCAAGCCATAAGGTAGATATGGTGGGAAATGAGTTGATTTCTTGTCTTAAAGATTAGGGAATCAACAAGATTTTTTTGTGACACTATTGATAATGCATAATCCAATGATGTAGCATTATTGAGATTGAAGAGTTGTTTTGAGGAGAAGAAGAATGGCCTAGTACTGGGGGAGAAATGCTTCATATGAGGTGTTGTGCTCATATACTCAATCTTATTGTTTGTGATGGCTTGAAAGAAATAAACTATGTTATTTCAGATATTCGTAATGCAGTGAGGTTTGTTAGATCTTCCCAGAACGACTAAAAAGGTTTAAAGAGAGCTGCATGGAAGCAAATATTGGGTCTCGAGCTTTGTTGTGTTTAGATGTCACGACTAGGTGGGATTCCACATATTTGATGTTGTAAGTTGCTATAAAGTTTTTAAAAGAATTTATTGTTTTGGAAAGCGACGGAGACTATACAAACTATTTTAATGAAGATAGATCCAATGGAGGATATATAAATGGACCACCGACACGTGTCGATTGGGATCAAGCAGAAGTATTTGTTAGGTTCTTTAGGACTTTCTATGAAATGACTTTAAAATTTAGTGGTTCGAAGTATGTTAACTTCTAACGCTTTCTTTCAAGAAATGTGTGAAATTCATGGAGAGTTGAATGAATTAGCTAAAGAGCCTAATACTTTAATGGGATCCATTTCAATTAGTATGAGAAAAAAATATGATAAGTATTGAGGCAATGTTGAAAAGTTTAATCAGTTATTGTTCATTGCAACAATTCTTGACCCAAGATGCAAGTTGGAACTTTTTAAAGTTGGGTTTAAACTTATTTACAATGCAGAAATTGCAAAAATGTTATGAAAAAGAGTTGAAGAGACACTATATAGGTTGTATGCATGCTATTGAGAAATGGCGACTCTAGTCGCTCCATCGTCAACTTCATCAAAAGTGACAACCAAAAGTAGTAGCTCAATCATTCACAACTTGTTTTAGGTCTTCCTAAGCCTATTCCTTCTATTTTTAAAGTTAGGCTTATGCAAAATATGCAATCTGAGAATAATGATTTGGTAGATTATTTGACTAATTGTTGTGAAGATTTGATCGATCCCAATTTTAACATATTACTTTAGTGGAAATTGAATGGATACAAGTACAAAATTATCTCCCAAATTGCCAAAGATCATTAGCAATTCAAATATCCATGGTTGCTTCGGAGTCGACATTTTTCATTAGTGGTCGAATTCTTGATTCCTTTATGAGTTCATTGGGTGCAAAAATGGTTAGAGCCTTAATATGCATGAAGTATTGGTTGTATAGCAGCAATAAGCCTATAGTGTTTCGTCAATATTTAGATGAGATAGGGGCATTAGATGACTCGGAGAAAACTCTAGAAGATGACATTTATTTCTATTATCAATTTTTGATATTTCTATGTATATTGTTTTTTAATTTCTTATCAATATCATTAACAAGGACTAATGAATATTTTGACATTTGCATGTTATGCAGAGGCCAAATCATGTGTTACAATATGGGATATCGATCCAATTATTGTCAAATGAGAGGTTAGAACGTAATTTTTATACTCTTGTAAAAGTTATTGGCATGTTGCTAAATGCTAACTTGCCATTATTTTTTTGTGTTTTGAATTTCAGACAAGTATGAAAGGAATTTAACATTTAACATTATTAGTTCTCATTCAAACTTATATGTTAACTTGTTTTAAATATATTACTATAATGTTGATAAGTACAGCGTTGATTAAAACCGAACCAAACAGCATATTATGGTTTGGTTTGGTTTGATTAAAAAATTAAAATGATTTGATTTGGTTTGATTTGATTTGAAAAAATTCCAAACAACACAAAATAGTTTAAATTAAAAATATGACACAAACCGTCCAAACCGAACCGCGTTCCCCCATAAGATTACGGTCCTTGTCGAGTATATTTTGTGAAAGACAAGGTTAAAAGTGGAGAAATTAGTGTGAAGTAGGTGTGATTGGTAGATAATCCTACCGACTTGGGTATCAAAATACGACTAACAAATTCATACATTGGCCTGGATATGCTAGATACAACAATGGATGGATAGAAGAATCTGAACTTAACTGAAAATAGTTAAAATATTTATTTATTTATTCAAAGAAGCCAAAGCCCATTCATAAACTTTTAATATTTGTGGAGTGTAAATGTAACGCGAACCCTTTCCACATAAATTTTACAATTTTTACTATGACCAACTATCCCAATTTAATTATTTTTTTTCAAATAATATATATGAATATATATTATACAAATCATCAAATCCGGTGTTTTGGCGATCATTAATTTTGGGATAAGGGAGTGCCTCGACTTCTAGATGAGCATTTTGGTGGTGGTGGTGAATGGGAGAGAAGCAAGAATAATATTTGGGAAGAGAATTGTGGTGGACATTTTTTTTTTTCCTTCTCGTTCTTTATTTTTTCTTAATTAGAGTATGATCATATATGTGAAATAAATGTGGTCTACATAAAGAAAGTTTTTTTTTTTTAATGGATGTATTTATAAATTGGTGTGATAAACAAAATTTCGCAAGTGTATGGTATCTTAAACATGTAATAGAGTAGTCAATAAAATCTTATTCTCTTGAAAACTATATAATTAATCTAGTTCTAATTAATATTAACTATAATCTAATAGCTAATTTGTGATTTGTTGATTTTATAGTAATTTATCTAAACTAAGGCGATGAGAAACTAATAAGTGTGTAAACTCGATTAAGCGTATGAACTAACACTTTGGATCCTCCTTTATTATTTCATTTTAACACAACTCAAGACCATGACAACACTTATTTTATTTTTATTGATTAATGTTCATATTTTATTTAATAATCTTTCTCGAGTAGAATTAAAATATCTTCACATGTTACATTCCTATATTTCTATGAAAGATGAAAACAAGAAAGAATGCATTACGAACACTAGAACACATATTGAAATCACGCAAGGTATAGCATCATATATCTATCCCCTACCAAATCATAACAATTGCTGTAATGTGCTATATTTCTTATTATTTCTCTCGAATATAATAAAAATCACACATCAATCCAATTACTGAGAAATTAATTGAAAATTGAAATAATATAACAATCATTCAAGATAAACAAATATTTAACTTAAAGAATTGAAGTTAATATTAAAACTTCATAATAAATGGTTCATCTATGTTTTAGTGACTAGAAGTTTAGCAAGCATTATAAAATTACAACATATCATGATTAGCCATGTCAACGAGCCTAGTTGAGCCAAACCGAGCCTAGTCTCGAGTCGAAACTCAAAACTCGGGCTCAGTTTGAGCAAAACATGTCTGAACTTTTTTGGGCTTGAGTTGAGCCGAGCAAAAGTTCGGCAAAAAAAATGAGGCTCGGCTCAAGCCTTAGCGGGCCGAGTCAGCTCGTGTTTTTTTTTTTAAAATTCGTTATAAATCTATAAATTTTTATTATGTATTTAAAATTTGTGCAATTTATACGTATAATAAATAATAACTAAATATTAATATATAAAAAATACATCTAAACTTAAAAAAAAAAAAAGCTACAACTGTAAATTTAAACGCAGGCAACTGTATTTTAAAAACAATTTAAGATTCGGCTCGGCCCGTGACACGAGCCGGTGACAAGCTACGGGCTAGTTCGGGCTCAAGCCGACGCCCCACAATGGGGCTCGGCCTGAGCCTCGGCTCGTTGCCACTAAGCTGCGAGCCACGAACCGGCCCGACTTGGGCTTTTTCCAGGCCGAGTCCGGGCAGCCCGAGCTGCCGAGCCTTTTTGACATCGCTAATCGTGATGAAGTAATGAAATATCACTCGGATCTCAATAATGTGAAAAAAGTAGAAAATTCGCGAATTCTTAAAATTCTTCTAGCCTATTCGATCAATCTCCAATTACACATTCTTCTCCTTTACCCATAAACTAAGAAATGATATTTGAATAATGGGTTTTTTGTGCTCGCTATTGATTGCTCTCTAGAGTCTCATTCGGAAGATATTGTGTGTTATGAGAGCTCTCTTTAATTGTTGGATGAAGGTTGATATTTATAGGACAAGATTTGGGTAATGTTCCAATTGATTTTCGAAAAGAGTTTTAAGAACAAAAATAAAACAATTCGAAATGGCCAGAAAATTGTACCACGATTGCACACTTTATTGGGCTACGATCGCACAATTCAGTTTATTTGGGTACCCATGATGTAATTGCACCGTGTAGAGGTTGCGACTGCAACTAACTAAACTTTCAATTTCGTGCAATTTGGTCCTTGTATTCCTCTTTTGGACCGACTCGAGTCCTTTTTTGTGCAATTTAAATCCTTCATCTTCTAAATTCATCCAATTTGGTCTGTGTAATCATCATTCTTTCGTTCAGATCAACTTCTTGAAGTATTGTGATTTAGTCCCAGGCTTTATTATTCTTCATTTTTGTCCTTCTTTGGCCGATTTTTTTTTCTTTTTATCAAAAGTAATCCAAAGTCGAATTTACCCCACACCAATCGATATTTAATAAAATTAAATATTAATTCAATGAAATATCTACTTCTGACTGTCCAAATAGGTGTGAAATTTACAACTATCATGGTGACCAAACAAATATGGCGAATTATTGCAAATAATCCCTAATTTATGGAAAACAATTCATCATTTTAGATGGTTCTCATCCAATTGACTGTTATAAGGTCAAACTTTCGTTATAAACACTAAAAACCCCTTATTAGTTGAAAAAGATAAGTAAAACAAAATTATAAATATAAGATAAAAAGGAAAGTCAACTTATGCGACCAACCAACCCCCATAAGAGCATATCCAATGCAATGGTGAATTGTTTAAAAAATTATGTGATATAAGCAAAATAGAACTTATTTAAAAATTCTTTTCTAATGCAGGTTGATAGAAACCTCATCAAAATGACGTGACAGCAAAAAATAGACATTTTCTAGAGACCTTTTTCGATTCAGAAGATGCTAACTCGACAAAATGTATATTTCATCTCCTAATTTAAATTTAATTTTATTATAATTTTAAGAAAATAAAAAACACGTAAATATCAATCCGCATAATGAATTATAAAATAATTTTGAACTTGAGTGCAACTCATTAGATACCAATGTCAATTAGATTGAAAGTCTTTCGATATCTATTTTTTTTCTCAGCTTTATCGTCTTAATGGAATCACTTTGAGCATGCATTTTTAATAAAGTTTTAAATACCTTTCTACTTTGCTTATGTCACAATTATTAAAGCAATCCACAGTTGCATTTGAGATGCTCTTATGAGAGAGAAGAATCAATTTCACTCATTAAGTGAAAGATTAGAGATATTTGCTTCAGAGTTGAAGGTTAGGGACCATTCACCAACAACCCCATAGTTAGGGACAATTTACGTCAGTTCTCTAGACAAAAATCGTAGCGGTACACTTTCTTGTAAGAAAAATGTCATTTGTACACTCCATGTATACATAGATTAATTAGCCCGACACATCATAACTAAAGTATGAATCGTGTTTATAAATTATTTATAAACATTAAAAGCATATTTGAGCCTCATTTTTTTTGCTCAAAATGCATTTTGAAATAGTATTTTGATTGAGAATGTATGGTTTAAAGTAAGGAAATTTTTTGGATTTACATATAATATTATTTTATTGGAGAATGTGTGGTTTAAAATCCTCTAGTAACAAAACATTTTTTCAAGGTCATGTCACGTGATTTTCATTCAGAATTGGTATGTTTTTCTTACTGATTTCAAATATTTTCTGTGTTTTTTCATAATAGTAGATTCTAACCGATTGAAGAATAATACATGAAAAATTATTTAGGGTTTATGTGGAGGCTAAAATTGTATAGTATTTGGGTCTATACCATATTACTTCCCCAATTTTTTGATTTGCTTTGTTTCTGATAAAAGAAATCCCTTAAGTTATGACTTTCCCTTATAGTGCAGTCAACAACTACCATTCCTTTGCATAGTCAATTATTATTTCCTTATGTATGTAAATTAGTTCCTAATTCCTTTATTATTATTATTATTATTATTATTATTATTATTATTATTATTATTATTCAGCTTTTGACTTACCTAGAATAGGATTACAATTGTACCTATATATACCGTGATGTAACCATGGAATGGTTTTTTTGGTGGTGATGAGTTGTGAATTTGAGGTGGTGACCGATTGGAATGGTGCAAACGGTGGTGGAGTGGGAATTGATAAAGTGAATGAGATAAAAAGTGATAGTGACCAGTTAGATATTTGACCAGTTAATTTGGTAATTTGTAGTAAATAAACAATTTGTTTCAACTAAATATTTAATTAACCCACAATTTGTATCTTTGTGATTGTGACTTTGTGTGATTTGTGATCAATATGTGACCGTTATCATAAATTTTGTGTTATTTAACTTTGACATGTTTAATTAATTAATATGTTACAAAATATTATCAGGAGATCACAAATTGTGACCACTTGATTTTTGAAACTTTTGCACAAGTTTCCTATTGGGAAAATTAGGACCAATGCCCTCTTAAACTCACTAAATTAAATAATACCCTTTTAAAATAAATTAAACCATTCAACCCGTAATTAATACGTCCTAATCCTAAAACCCAAACTTCATTAAACTCACTCCTTAACGTAAAAACACTCTCCTCTCATCATGATTTTCATCTCCGTCCATTTTCATGGCTTTCGTCTCCATCCATTGCCGCCGCTTTCGTCTCCATTTTCGGCTTTTTGTCTGTCTCAGTTTGTCTTTATCTTTTCATTCTCCTATTCGTGGATACCATAAACACCAGCCACAAACAATTCTGAATCGCAATAGCAGAAGCCCTAATATGTTTGGATCCGAATCGTCGATTTCATCTCCGTGCCCGTCCTTTTTCCGTCTTCTCCTTCTTCTATTCACGGATATCACTGTAAAAACTCCAAATCACAAGTAGTAGAAACCCTAGCTGTTCCGATCCAAAATCAAAAACTCGAATTTCAATTTCAATTTCTTGACTCCGAAATTTGACTCATATTTCTACAATGGATAGAGAAAATGATTTGAAGAGGAAATGAAATGTTGATGATAAACCATTTTCAAAGAAGAAGAAGAGAATTTCTTCAACAACTTATAAACTTAAGGTCGCCAACATTTTTCACTGTTTAGCTGCAAAAGTGGAATAAATTTAGCTGTTATAATTTGAACTTGATGTTGCAAGTGATTAAAGCTTTAGGTAGTTGGCAATCCAGATGAGATTGCCAAAGCTCTTGGACTTTCATTATCGATATGTTTTGAATATTGATAATGGTAGCTTGCTGAATGATAACATATTAGAAATTATGAGGTTTTAGGGACTAAAATGTAAAAAAGTTTGCGTGTTAACTAAGGCTATGTACTAGTTTAAGAATATAAATGTTGGAATCTTACAATATCTGCTTAGAACAATTTTGAAGAGGTACTCTTGATTTTGTTATTCATTTGACAGCTAGAGTCATTAGGCCCTGACAATCATCCAATTGTTTTTTGTGAAGAGGAACTGCATTATTTGAAAAGGTGGTTCTTATTTAGAAGTATTCATTGGTGGATTTATGCTTCTTTTCTATATACATCATTTTTCTCACTCACATTTAGTTATTTGTGGTAATGCTTGAGCGCCCATTATGTTTAATTTTTTGTTTTTGTAGTTTGATAGACTTCACATGTCATGTTATGTGGGATTGTTATTAGTGTAATAGACTTCAAATATGAGTTGACACTCATGCTTAGGCCTTAGTCCAGTGATAAAAAGAACATGAGTTCAATACTCACCCGCTATTTGTTCATTTTATGTTCCCTTTTTAAGTATATGCGAATTTTTTATTGTTGTATTCTTTAATTTTTTGGCGGTGATGTGATGAAATGTAAGCAAAGTCTCAATTTTTGTATTTGTTCCAGTAGATATTGTTAAACCAGTATATTACAACCTCTTGTGTCACCTTTTTTGGTTTTATGTTACTTTTTTGTCACTTTTTCAACTTTATGTCATTGCTTTGACTTTTTATCACTTTTTTATTTATTTATTGTCACTTTATGTTACTTTTTTAACCAGATTGACACCATGTTTGGTTTCTTTGGATACAAATTTAGCTCATGTTTGAGCCACATTAAAATTTTCATTCTCATTCTTCTACTCATTTTCAACCACATATTTTTCAATAAAATAATAATTTTCATCACATCAATTAACCAGATTGACACCATGTTTGGTTTCTTTGGATACAAATTTAGCTCATGTTTGAGCCACATTAAAATTTTCATTCTCATTCTTCTACTCATTTTCAACCACACATTTTTCAATAAAATAATAATTTTCATCACATCAATAACTTTTCATTCTTTTTCAACTACGCATTCTCCATCAATCTATTCTTCCAAAATACATTCTTTTAAAATAATATGGCTCAAATACACCCTTAATCGAAAAAGAAGGGAGAAATTTTTGGGTCATCTTCAAGCGTTCCTTGGCCAAGAGGTTTAATTGTCAAAAGCGAAGTCTAATGAACCAAATTGAGTTGACCTTATTCCCTAACATCCTTTGCCATCTTCTGCATCTTCAATATCTTGTATGCCATTTCTTGCTGCAACACATGTAAAAAATGCGTTAACCTTTATTTTTATAAATTGTGTAAATTTTATAAACATGCAAGATTATAAGATTATTAAGGTTGTAAATAGGACATGCATTGTCTCGAATGCAATTGTTTCTGAGTTGAAATCGTGTCATTTGGATTGTTGTATTCTTTAATTTTTTTGGTGCTGATCGGGTGAAATGTAAGCAAAGTCTCCAATCTTGTATTTGTTTCGGTAGACATTGTTAAACTAGTATATTACAACATCTCGTGTCACTTTTTATTTATTTATTGTCACTTTTTGAGTGTATGCACACTTTCAATTGTTGTATATTACGAACATGTTTTCAATCATTAAAATATGTTACTAACGTGTATGTTACAAACTTTCCTAATGCATGTATTTTTTGTTAAATTTTATTTTAACTGTATCTTTTTTCTTTTGTAGGATTGAGATTTATTAATCCATCAAGCTGTGGTTCAAAGTAAATAGTATTGCAACAACAATTGATACACCAGTTGTTGCTTAGACAAGTTAAATAGCCTATTTCAAATGAAATATGGTTCAACATTCTTGACAAGTTTGTGAGATTTTCAGTTGAAGAGTTCTGTTTGAAATTAGAGTTCAAATGTACTAGAAATGGTGATTACCCAATATAGAATGAAGAGTAGTTTGAAAGAATTGTATTTCAAACATTACCAAAGCATCACAACAAAAGAGGTCCAAGAAGTGTTTGTAAATTTTCTGGCTGACACTGTAGATGAAGATGTCGTANTGAGGAGTTGAATTCTTTTCTGTGGAGTATAGAAATTTTTAGTACGATTCTATCATCTTAATAAGAGAATGAATAATATTTTTATGAAAGAAAAGTTTTTAGAGTATAGGTTGAATGAATTCCTACTTGCTTTTCAATTATGGATTTATTCGGAAGAATTACTACATTAAGCATAAATCTCAGCATCCTCAAATGTTAAGTTGGAGTAGTAATCAGCATGCGACATCTTGAAGTTTAAGGAAGACCATTTTTTATTTGATTAAAGTAAGAGTTGTACCCTTTTATTATTTATTTTTTGTCTTTGGTTTTTTTTATATGATTATGTATTTTTCAATTGAAAGAAAATTGAATTGTGTCTCTTGAGGCAGAGAAGAAAAAAAAGTATGCAATTGGTTTATTTTTGAAGGTTTGAGGATTGACCAGGATGATGATGATGATTTTGAATATCCTGTTGTTCAACAGAAAAAGTTACTGGATGGAGGAAAATCAAAATCTGTTGACCGAGATGGAAGGCTGTAAAAAAGAATAACAAATGGAAGATTGACGAGATTTGTGGGCATTTTTTCTTTTTACTATTTCTCTACCATTTTAATTTATTGCTTCTTATTATTCTTTGTTTTTTTTTTTTCAGCAAGTACAACAATCAAATGAAGAACTTTTGAGACGGCTGTCCGAGGTTGAACTGAAAGTTGTTCGATCAAATGATCTGATTTAAAACTTATTTTAGATCTCGAAGTTAAAATTCAGTCAAACCCAATTGAGAACCGTCTAAAAGATGTTTAAAAAAACATTAAAACAAATGAGTTAATTGAGCGTCTACAAAATTTGGAATGCAAAGTCGACAAGATGCTATCTGGTAATGAATAACCAATAGATGTATTCAAGAGTTTTAGAGTTTAAAATTAATACTCGTGACTTTTTGTTGAGTTTTCATCACTTTTTTAACTTATTGTCACTTTTTGAGTGACTTTGTAACTTTTTTGTGTATCTTTTGACTTTTTTTAGGATGATGTGGAGAGTTTACTTGATGAAACATACTAGGTGTTTAATGAATTTCCTAGTTTTTCTTTAGGCGTTGAGTTTGAAATGAGTAGTGGTGAAAAAGATGTTGAGATGCCTGTAAGAAAAAGTGACAGGTCAGTTAAAAAAAATTGACAAGACAGTGGAAAAAGTGATAAGAGAATCAAAAATAGTGACAAAAGAATTGAAGAAAGTAATAAAGCACTTGGAATGAATTTGAATGAAGAAATATAATTTCATGAAGATGATGTGTTAAGAATTTATGATATTGTTGCTCGTAATTTAGCAAAAAATAAAAAAGTACTTGTATTTTCATTATATTATCTTTTTTCTTCATAACTTATGTCTATTTTTACGTTAATATAATTTGACATTTGTATTTGTATTTGTGTTATTGTTCATGTTCTAGCATGTTGCATCACTATCTGATAAATGCATAATTGAATTGTTGGACATGGAGTTTGAATTAAAAGATGAAGTTTGGGAAAGGTTGTTGAAGTTACTGCTGTGATTGAAGCTGAAACTGAAATTGAAGAAGGAAATGTTGAAACTATTGATATTGGTGATAATGTGACCCTAGACATGCCCTTGAAGAAACAAGAGAAACTTGCGGCACCTTCTTCAATCCTCATAGGTCAATGAATTCACCAAGGACTAAGAAACTTGTTGTAAAAGGCACTTTTGCATTCCCAATTGTGGTGGGCCCTCAGATGGCACGTGATGTTGATACTTTTGAGCTTTGGTACAATAGGATGATAAGGAAAAAAATAAGTAAGTTATTAATATTTGTTATTTGTTAATTTTTTTTCAGTAAAGTGAGGTTTCATGTGACTTTTGCATTATGTGATGTAGGCATAAATATTTGAATGATGAAAATTCTATTAACAATAATTGTTTCTACATTAGTGATATTACTATATCTACCAAACAATGGTGGTACGAATTGTTCTGTGAATGAATGTCTGGAAGACACGGTAAGTAATTTTGTTAGTTGGTGTTTTAAGATTCTTTTATACAATTTTTAGTACAATTGTTGATTTGGTCATTTTTTCATTTTTTGCAGCATATCGATGTATGTTTCTATTACTTGAGGAAGATGTTGAGACATGAACATGGTATAAGCATAATCGCTATAACCACAGACTTTCCATTTGATAGCCAAATGAGAGGTCTGTATACTGATTTTTGCCAAGATAAGTCCGCTCTAAAAAAGCAGACTTCTCTTATTCCATATGCTATCAGATTGTATATGCCGGTTAATACAAGTTGGAGCATTGTTGACCATGTGCTTATGCCAATGAGAATGTCCAATTCAGCTCATTAGATTCTCTGTTATTTTGACATTCAACATATATGCCTGAATGTATATAATTCGTACCACAAGGTTGTCAGGAAGGCTTTTGTACTTGAGGCTGTTAAACAATTTTCTAATAAACTCCTCATCTTTTTTTTTCATATTGGCTTCTTTGAGGGAAAAGATATTTCAGAAGAAGATGCTTTGAAACCATTGATTAGAAAAATGGTTCCAAAACTTTCACATCAGAATAACATGTTAGATTTCTTTCAAAAGATAGATATATATATATATATATATTGTTTTCATTTGACATTTGGTATTTAATTGTCTAAATTCTTTTTCTTTTTTGCATGCAGTGGAGACAGTGGAATATGTGTAATTAAATATGCTCAGTACTCCATTAATAGAAAATTAAATGAAATGCCAAAGACATTTAACATTCCACATAATATAAGAAACTTTGCAGCTTAATTATATGCTTATGGAAAGAAGAAGCAAGATGATGAAAATTATACATATAATGAATGGGTGCCAGACAAGACAGATTAGTGATATATTGATGTGATAGCGAAGAAGATGATTTTGAAGAAGTGAAGACATATCTTGTTATGTAATGACTGATTAAATTGTTAGACTATTTCGTAGATGTACATAAGTTGGTTGGTAATTGATATCTTGTATGTACGACTAATTTAACAAAAAGTGATAATGCTAATAGTGGCATCACAACTTCAATTGTTAAATTTTGGAGTTTTGAATATATTTGCTTTACAATATCAATGAAGCACGAATATTGGTGATGTAGCTGATCAATATTAGTAGTGTACCTAACTAAAACATGTTTGTAGTTTCTAACATGCTAGCAGCTTGTATGTCACTTTTTTTTTAACATGCTAGCAATTTATATGTGACTTGGCATAATCGATGTCGAATATATCCTACTACTCCAAAGTCAAAGTACTCTATATCATTATCTGTTCGATATTGCAATTCATATATTGTTCTAGTAAGGTTTAGGAGGAGGAAGTATCTGCTAACTATCCGGTTTCACAAGGCATGACATAACTGGTTAACAAAAAAAACATATGTTATTAAGTATGCTTTATAAAGATGTGTTTTTGTGAAGTTTTGAACATCTTTACAATGTCAATTGAGTAGGGATATTCATGATGTAACTGATCAATATTAGTACTAGTATTCAAGAATTGCTATATATTACCTAACTATAACACATTTGTAGTTTTTAACATGCGAACTTCTTGTATATCGAAAAGGTAACACAATGTCACATTTTTAACAGAAACGTGATACCGTGTCACTTAAAAGTGACATTATGTCATTGGTTGTAATAGTTTGATATTTTGTATTCACGCTGAAAGGTTGAGCGGATGATGTTGAACCTGGTCGATTTATTAAGTAACAATGTTTTTATGTGGATCCAATGTCAATGGAATATGATATCCATCGTCACATGCACATACACACAACAAATCATTTGTTAACAAAATAATATCCATAAAAATCTATCGTCACTTTTTTTAACAAAGTTACATACATAATAAACTTCAGAATTGACATGTTGCCTAAATTATTTTAGCAGTGCTTAGAATATTTGAATTGGAAAACATTATAAAAAGAAAAAATTAAATAATCTAGTTTCATATGTCTTCTAACTTTGTTTTCTTTTGTGGTTTTTTTTCACATTTATTGAATTTTGACATAATCTACGATTATGGTCATTATTCCCACATCTTCCACATTTTGTACTTTGGATTTTCCCTCCTTTTGATGGTATTCTTTTTTCTTTATGTTATTTTTGGATTAGGAACAAAGGCTATTTTTGCTTTTACCTCATTCGGTACATTCCAGTCATTTTGATCTCCAAGTAGAAACATTATTTTACTATATGTTTGAATATACATATATATTATATAATATACCGAACAATATGAATATGATCTCCCTTTATCTTTGCAATAACCGCAAGTGCTTGTGCACACGAAATCTTGTCCACTTGGAATTCGTGCATGTGCATGTTCTTACTTTCATGTTCAACAAATATGAGGTACAACCATCATTATTGGGTACAATATCAAACTTGAAGTTGATACATGTGTGCATAATACAAAAAATACTCTATCAATAAATTGTTCACTATTTTATATTAAAGAAAGATTTAAAGAGAAAATTCAATATGAATAGATGCTGCAAATCATGTTATAACTAAATGCGATATATAATAACAATAAAACACCAGGTTTATAGTTTTTTACCTTTATATTCTTTGACTACATAGACTTTTCTCTTGTTTGTTGACAAGTGTTGTGAATGTTGCTTATGCATCATTTATATGCTTCGCAAATCATTCTTATAACAAGTATCTTAATTATTTCAATAAAGGCTCTATTGGACAATCTTTTGTTACTAATGCTACCGAATTTATTGATTCAAACAAAAAAGTGACATTCCCTCACTCTTTCCTTTAAAAAGTGAGAGGATGTCACTTTTCGATTATTATAAAAGTTAACAATGACAACATATTAAATGTGACCGAATCCCTGTATTGATTTCATCAAGTTGTTTCATATGAAACTCAAAATCATTATTAGAATATGCTCTTACAGCCCTGTTGAAATGTTCTATAATATTCTTTCCCTTTTTCTTCCCACCAAATGACGACTTCAAGTTCTTAAACAAGTTCTAGGAACATAGACCATGCATTGCATTCTCATACACTTTGTGAATTGCATTTTTTATGCTTGCATGTCCATCTAAAATTATACATAATCCTTCTTGCTCACCATAAATTTCTTTTAATACAATTAAGAACCACTCCCATGAATCATTAGTTTCTAAATCACCAATTTCGAATGCTAATATGAAGATATTGTTGTTGGCATCTTGTGTATAGGCAGTGAAAAGTGTTTTGTCATAGTTACTTTGTAAGAATGTACTATAAATGGTCTACAATACTTCCACCCTTGAATAGAAGCTCTTAATGTCATGAAGAGGTATTTGAATTTGTTGTCCTGACATGTATCAATTTTTGTAACTGATCCGGGATTTGTTTGTTCTATAATATACAAGTATTTCGGAAGCTTTTCGTATGACTATGTGGGATCTCTTCTCACCAATTTCAATGCTTTCTCCTTAATTCACCAAGCTTTCTCATAACTCATCGGCACTCCATTTGTATTCATCATGTCACTTATAATGTCTGCATGAGTGTATGTTGAGATATACTTGTAGTTGATGAATTCTCCCACTATTGAGCTGGTTGATTGACGATGATCTCCCAAAATGATGTTATTTGAGTATATATGATCATTTTTAATATACCAGTCTTGAAGCTCTAAAAGTCCATTTACACTTATTATCAATATACTTCAACACATATTCTTTCTTGTCCGATTTACTTACCTTGAATTGTAAGTTATTGTGTATCGCTTATATCAAAATACTTCTCTTAACCAATATCTTGTTTCTGAACACTTTATCTATTGAAATTCCGTCCATAGTGACTACTAAAATGATATCCTTCATCCTTCATTTGTTGTTTCTTCAACACCCGATATACTATTATATAAATTAACAGCAATTTCTTCAATACTATGTAATTTCTGAACTTGTGTCATAGAATTATCAGTAACAACTTCATAAAGCTGCAGTTGCATCATATCATTTTATTTCGAAATCTGTAGCCTCCAAACTTGTATGTTATTAAAAAATTCAATTTCGTAATTTTTTTATATTGTTTTCACATCTACGCACAATGGAAAGCTTGCAAGATCTTTATCCTTCCTCTTGAGTTCCAAATAAATTTTTACAGAAATATCATCTGAAATCTCTATCAAATGTAGGTTTTCTTCCTATATATTGTATTTTTATTCCTCGTGTTGATGCACTTAGTTTAATCACAGAAAATATCATGTACTCAAAATTGTTGTACGTGCAATTTATCAGGACAACAATTCCGATCATTTTGTTATTTGTATATTCATTATCTTGTATCAATTTGCCTCTATAACAAATAAAGATATTAATTTTATCCATACCTATAAAAAATTACAAAGAAATCGTGTGAGACTTAAAAAAAAAAAGTGACAGAGTAATGTATATCTAGTTAATTGTTTCAATAAGATATCGTGATTTTTTTTTTAGAAACGTGCAGAATTCACATTACTTTGAGCAAACATCTTACCTGCATCAATGTAATTGATTCAAAGTTTTATTTTTCATATATTCAAATTTTCAAAAAAACGCACAAGTGCCCATCTAGTTAATTGTTCAAATGAGATAATGTGATTTTTTTTTTTTTTTGAAAAGTGACATAATGTCACTTTTTCACATTCTAGTTGACAAAACACCTTGCATGCATCAATATAATTGATTTAAAATTTTCCTTTTCATATATATTAATGTAAAATATGGCTTGAATTTGTATGTTCAAATTTTAAAAAACATACACTTACGCATCTAGTTAATTGCTCTAATGAGATATTGTGACTTTTTTTTAGAAAAGTGATAGAATTCGTATTTTCCTTGAACAAACACCTTACATGCATCAATATAATTGAGTCAATTTTTTTCAAAAGCATTAACATAAATCATGATTTAATTCGAATGTTCAAATTTCCAAAAAGTCGTATACGTACGCATTTAGTTAATTGCTCCATAAGATACTGTGACCTTTTTTGAGAAAAGTTCACATTCTCCTTGAGCAAATCCTATGCATACAGCAATGTAATTGATTCAAAATTTTCTTTTTCATATATATAAATATAAAACATGGCTCGAATTCATAAGTTCAACTTTCCAAAAACGCATACGTACGAATCAAGTTAATTGTTCCAATGAAATACTGTAACTTCTTTTTAAAAAGTGACTGAATGTCACTTTTTCACATTCTCTTTTTGTCAAACACCTTATATGCATCAATGTAATTGATTTTTTTCATTTGTATTAACATAAAATAGGGTTTGAATTTGTATGTTCAAATTTAAAAAAAAAGTACAGGTATTCATTGTTCCAATGAGATACTATGATTTTTTTTTAAAGAAAAGCAGAGTCATTTTTTTTTATATAGAAAAATGACAGAATTCACATTTTCCTTGAATAAACACCTTGCATGTATCAATGTAATTGATTCAAATTTTTCTTTTTTGTATGTATTATCATAAAACAGAGCTTGAATTGGTGTGTTCAAATTTTCAAATATGCACACGTATGTATCTAGTTAATTGTCCAAATGAGATAATATGACTTTTTTGTTTAGAAAAGTGGAATTCAGATTCTCTTTGAGCAACAATCATTCAATTCTTGAAGTTGTAGATCGATGACTGAGTAGAACAAATCTACCCGATAATGATGTAAATTTGTAATTTCTGGAGGATTACGTTGTGGTCGACCACGAAGTGCACGATGAACAAACATCTCATCCATGCCGACAATTCTTGAAGTTGTAGATCGATGATAGAGTAGAACAAATTAACCCGATAATGATGTAAATTTGTAATTCTGGAGGACTACATTGTCGGAGACCATGAAGTGCATGACATACAAACATATCATCTATGCCGTGTATATCAATATAATGTTGTTGACAGAAAGAACATACTTTTTCCCAAAAGGAGTCCCACCCTTCATCTCTCATTATTTGGAGTCGTCGTTTGCACAACTTCACCAATTGCATTGCATTGCATTCACAATATCTTGAT
>CAIGRP010055783.1:0-12545 GCA_903798385.1 Fraxinus cuspidata
TTTAATGGACAATTTTAATAAAAAACGAAGCCAAACGGACACCAAACTTTCAACATTTTCCATGAAAAATTATACCAATCAAACACAATTAATTACAATTTCCAGTAAAACAATTTTTAGGCAATTCAATTCCCTGAAATTCATTTTCTTTCCACCCATTTTCCACATTCGCAATCAAACGGACAGTGTTACGAGGGGTTTTAAATTATAGAATTAGATGGTATAGTAAACACCATTTATCTTCCTTATATATTCTAGCATTGTTAATCTATTTTATCAACACACTATTAGGGTTTCTTTGGTAGGCTTTATAACAATATTGAAGAAAAATAAGTTTTAACACTTTTATTTACGATTTTTTTAATACTGCACAATAAACGTGTCATCATCTAGCATAAAATTTAACATATGTTTTTAGGCTAGCTAGACTAGGGGTGGGAAAAAAACGAAAACCTAACCCGTCAATAAATCGATCCAACCCGCTAATATATATATTTTTTTCGTTTTACAATTCGTCTTTTTGAACTTAAAAAATAAAAAATAAAATACAAAAAATATAATTCTTTCTCAAATAATTTATTTACCATCTACACTTCTTCTACAAAAACTCTAAATTTCAATAGAAACAAAAGCAAGAAGAAGTGTTTTTTTGTAAATTCCAAATTTAGATTGTACCATTGCTTTTCCATTTTTTTGTGTAATTTCTTGTTGGTAACTATCGAATATATATGATGATTTTGAAAAAATCAATCCATGATTATTTACATTATATATATTATTGATATGCACTACACAAGCAAATATATATATGTGCGCGCGCGCGTGAAAGACAAATTTTTTAACCCAAAATAGGTAGACAAAATTTTTAAGGAAAAATTTCATACGTAAAAGATTAAATTCGACCCATTTCAAAATTAAGAAACAATGAATATTTTTTCAAAAATAAGATTTAATTAAATTTTATTTATAAAATAAATAATTAAAAAATTATTTTATTAGTTAAATATATTAAGGTGATAATAGTATATAATTTATAGTCACGATTATGTATTAGTTAAGTTACAGACGTGTCACAACTCACAAATTCAATAGGTTACAAATTATTTTTCAATCATAAATTTATCAAATTAATAAGTCTCATATTATTCTTTTGTCACAAATCACAAATTTTATGAGTCACAATTTATTTCATGTCACAAATTATCAAATTATTGATCACAATATAACAAATTTTTAGGTTACACATTATTTATTAATTACAAATGATCTATTTTATTAATCACATATTATTTATTGGTCACGTATTAACTAATTTATTGGTCATGATCAACCAAAGAATTGGTCCCACCCACCCACCGATCGCCATCACCACACCACACCGCACTACCAACATCACCACATCCTCACCATTGTAGCCAACATCATGACCATCATCATCCAAACACCAGCAAAAATCAGATGCAAAATTACTACTATTATCCCTACCACCACCAATACCACCATCACACCCATGTAGATTCACCACCCCTAGCATGGAAACTACTGCAGATCCAATCAGAGTCGGAGATGACGTTGTCGCTGCTGAAAACTATGGCATCATGGATCCTGTCCGCATCGTGCCACTGTCGCATCAATAGTGTAGTGTTGTGGTCGCGTCGATGACATCATCTCCGATGGTGGTTCGGTGTGTTAAAAGAAAAGAGAGAAGGGAGAGAAGAAAATAATGGGTGCTTAAGAAAAAAAAAAATAATATAGATGGTTTTCTTAATACCATTAAAACTACATTGGTAGTTAAAGGTTATCGATAAAAGGAATGAATTGACTATTTTGATACATATGCACTGGTAGCTAGAATAGCATCAATTATGATATTATTTTCATTAATATTCATACATGGTTTGCAGGTTCATCAAATGGATATTAAGACGACATTCTTAATTTGGGATCTCAGTAGGAAGGTTCATATGAAACAACTTGAATGATTTGTTCTACTTAAAATTGAATATAAGGTGTGCAAGCTAATAAAATCACTATATAAACTAAAACAAGTACCTAAGAATTGATATGAGAAATTTGACTTAACAATTATTTCATTTGTGTTTATACATAACAGTGTAGAAAAGTGTTTATATTCGAAAGTATGTGATAAAAGTATTATATTTATTTGCTTGTATGTTGACGACATGTTGATTTTGAGTAATTACATGTATGTAATAAAAGAAATAAAGAGGTTTCTATCTTCCACATTCAAGATGAATAATCTTGGACAAGTGAATACCATATTGGGTATCAAAGTTATTAAGAATAGTGAAAGTTACTATTTGAGTCAGTTACATTATATCAAGAATGTGGCAAATAAGTTCAAATATTTGAATATAAAAGAGTATATTACTCCTTTTGATCCAAGTTCTTATCTTCTAAAGAATGATGGCAAAGAAATTGCCCAATTGGAGTATGCAAGTTTTATAGTGAGTCTCATGTATGCAGTTCAATGCACAAAATCGAACATAGCATTTGCGATTAACAAACTTAGTATGTTTACTAGTAACCCGAGTAAGGAACATTAGAAGGCCATTGGAAGAGTTTTGATTATTTAAATAAAACCAAAAACTTAGGTCTTTAATATTCTAAGTTCCCAACTATATTAGAAGGATTTATTGATGCTAGTTGGATATCAAGCACTAGTGAGAATAAATCTACTTTGAGTAGGGTGTTTACTCTTAAAGGATGTGCAGTTTCTTGAAAATCTAAAAAACAAAATGCATTACATATTCAACCATGGAATTTGAATTCATGGCATTATCAAATATTGGGAAAGAAACTGAGTAGCTTAAGGATCTATTGTATGAGATATCTTCGGGACAAAAAGAATATATCTTCAATATCTATCATGTATAATAATCAAGCCACGTTAGTAAAGGCATAAAATAAGGTATACGATGGGAAGTCTAGACATATGAATCTAAGATATGACTACGTAAGACAACTAATCAAGAGTGAAATAATTTCTCTAAATTACGTTAAGTCAATTGAGACCTAGCAAATACTTTAACTAAACCTCTTAAAAGAAATTTAGTTATATCTAATTCTAGTAGGATGTGATTGAAACTCTTGAACTAAAAAAGATCCACTCATGACGACAACCTTATATGTCATTACTAAAACAGTAATCCACGGGTTCAAGGGTAACAACAAATCATTAGATAAGTGGAAAGTTTCAGCATTATAATTTCTGCAAAAATCATATCCTAATTATATAATGCTGATTGTTACTTAAATGACGGTTGCGTTTCAAAACTCTTAATGAAGTTCAGTACTAAGTATAAATATCTCTAAAAGTAACAAAGATATTGTAAGAACTTCATCAAACCAATTTCGAGGTGGTGCCGCCTTAATAGAGAGTTGAAGTTTCTCTCTTAAAAGTTAAATGAATAAGATGAGCGCAATGCCATATTAACGCTAGGCGAGTTTGATGAACTTGTGAATACATGACACTTGTGTATGTGTTTTCACATGTACTATCACAACGAATAATTAATTTAAAGTTATAATGATATCTTTCTATAACACTTTGTGAGAATTACACTATAGTAGATTTACATCAAAAGATATCTATCCCGTATGCATAAATGTTACTACTTTGAATGTGTATCATTATACAATTGAACAAGTGAGGGATTGTTATAATTTGGTATTCAACTTATAATGATGAGTATATTTGAATGATAATATATCCATGTGGGTGTATAGAGCAAATATGGGAATACCGGAACGAAACGAGAAGAAAAAAACGGAAGAGCTGAAATTTTAGCCTAGTAAAGCTAGGCACTCGCCCAATCTCATTTTCCATACCACTAGGTCAAAAATGATCGCTTAGGCCAATATTTTGACCGTTTGGTTTGAAACTTCTAGTTCGTTTTTGGTACATTTTCATGAAAAAAATGCATTTTTCACGAACATTTGAAGCATTTTCGTGGTGTATGAATGATGAATTATATATGTTAGATATATTTTATTCCTCAAAATAATAATTAACCACCAACAATTGAGATTATTTCATATTGAAAGAGATTTATCAAAGTATCTTTACGTATTCAAACATCCTTTGTATTCTACAAATTTTGAAAGTAAAACATCAATGTTTTAAGTGATTTTTTTCTTTAAGATTTGATCAATCCTACAAACCATTTGCTAGGAGTCACTTTAAACACCAAAAAACAATCTTAGAAATGACAAATATCGTTTGAGGACAACGATTTTATGTTTGAGCCTTTTTACCTATTTTGGTGTTCTTGTTTCCTCTTTTTGTTCTCTTCTCATCTCCCAAGGATACTATTCCAACATTAAGGGCTTTATTTATCCCAGACTTGACCCTATTGGACCCAATGATATTACAGTAAATTCTAATTGTTTTCTTTCCAAATTAGAAATTTTACATGATGTTTTCTTTCTCAGTTTAAGCCACTTTAATCTTGTGTTTGAAGATTATTATTATTATTTTTTTTGTTTAACATTCCTGATTTTTTTATGAAGTACCAACATATATAAGAATGGATACGAAGTAAAATTAATTCTTGTGTTGAATACTATGGTGTGTAATTTGTCACGACTCATTTTTTACCTGCAAAATAATCATAACTATATTATGTTTGATACCGATTTAAATTCAAATTTTAAACTAAGTCAAATTCAACAATTAAATTTAACCACATATTCCATGAGTTCAACAATTTTTCAATTACTCTCTTGATCAACTTTTATCAAAATTTACTAACAATCTGATTTTAATTTATACCAAACACGGGCTAAAAGTATACTGTTATTTAGGATGTCGTTATTTTTACCTACAGTTACTTTGGATTCCTCGAGAAATTGATTTAATGTGCAAAGTAGTCCTATAATGCAAGAATCTACAAGTTTAGTTATATGCAAGTTCAGTTACAAGTAAATATGTACGTTATAAAATAATAACTGTCAAAATAATCCAAACATAATTAGAACAAAAAATTACTTAAAATTACTTTTATACCTAAACCAAACATTCTGATAGTTTGGTTTTGCTGTGATTGACAAGACTACTCAAGCGAGCAACGAGGGCCATAATCCAGCATGATAATGGATAGGGAATTTAATAATAATAATAAATCTGTATATTTCTAATCCACAAATTAAGAAAATAAATTTGTAATACATTAATAATATTCTTTCAATTATTGGCATAATTGACTCTCATCATTCATGTAGTTGTCAATCCGATATATCTTTTAAAGATGTCGTGCTTGTTCTGGTTAATTATAAGTTACAAAAATTATAATGAGATAAAAATAAGTGATGAATGATTGAATAATAATTAAAATTGAAAACTTGACTTTAACCTCCAGATTATATGCAGGTTATAACGAAAGGCAGATCGCAAAATGAACTTACAATCATACGAGCTAGCTTGCACCCTTCAAGTAATTAAGCATGGGTGTACATTTGATTAAGCACGTGTTTGAATGTGCTTATAAGTATTGAAGTTTTTTTTTTTTTTTAATGTGACTTATACTTGAAAGTAACGTTTTATACTTAGCCAAACAAATCATCAACTAGGAGACGTGGTTAAATGCACAAGAACAAATTATGGATGAGCAACTATGAGAATATGTAATAGCATTGTCAAGTGGAAATCTTGAAAATTGAAGGAGCCAATTAAATAATTTTAATGAGTGTCGGAAGGAGGAAAGGCTGGATATTAATTGATAATTTAAAAGAAATAATGTGTCATTCACTTTATGTGGATGGAACTCATTGATCTTTTTGAGTGGGAAAATTTTAATGGTGGTTTTCGGCCTTCACGTTGAGATATTTTGATTCTTTATCGTTCATTGTTGTTCAAGGGATAGAAGATAAAAAGTTGGAATTGTCTACTTTCTCGTTCATTCTGTTCTGATTCCCATTATCATAGAGAAATAAAGAACTAGTTGATTTGGCAGACTAAAATTGCAGGATTAATTTATTGCGATAATTATGTCTGATTCATGTACGCTTCTTCTTCGATTCAGAAATTCTTGATGATCCACATGAACGATCAATATGACGGTAATAAGTTTTCCCAACAAAGCAGTCCTACAATACAATAATCTACAAGTTTAGTTATAAGCAAGTTCACTTACATGTAAATAAATAAGTTATAAAATAATATCCTTTAGTTATAAGTAACTCTCAAAATAATCCACGTAATTAGAACAAAAATTACTTAAAATTACTTATATACTAAACCAGACATTCTGATTGTTTGCTTTTGCTTTGGTTGACAAGACTACTCGAGCGAGCAATGAGTGCCATAATCCAGCATGATAATAGATATGTAATTTAATAATAATAAAAAATCAGTATATTTCTCATATACAAATTAAGAAAATAACAAAATAAAATTCTATCAATTATCAGCATAATCGACTGTCATCATTCATGCAATTGTCAATCTGATTTAATCTTTTAAAGACATCATGCTTGTTCAGTTGTTTGGTTGCATTATAAGTTACAAAAATTATAACGTGATAAAAATAAGTTATTAATGAATGAATAATAGTTAAAATTAAAATTTGACTTTTAACTTCTAATTTATATGCGGATTATAATGAGAGGCAAATCGCAAAACGAACTCACAATTATATGAGCTAGCATCCACACATCAAGTAAGCGCAGGAGCACATTTGATTAAGCACATGTTTCGATGTGCTTATAAGTATTGAAGTTTATTTTTTAAAAAACTACTTATAATTAAAAATAACTCTTTATTAGCCAAACAATTCATCAACTAGGAGACATGGTTAAATGCACAAGAATAAATTATAATTTATAGATGAGCAATGATGAGAATATGTTATAGCATTGTCAAGTGGAAATCTTGAAATGGGTAGGGCATATAGGTATAATTAATGATTTACAAAATTGTTTTTCTTTGAAAAAGATCAAAATTGGAAACTGATAAATTAGGAAAAAAATTGAAGGAGACAATTAAATAATTTTAATGAGTGTTGGAATGGAGAAAGGCTGGACATTAATTGACAATTTAAAAGAAATAAATGTGTGGGCAAGACATTTACTTTCTGTGGATGGTTTTGAGTGGGAAAAATTTAATGGTAGTTTCCGGCCTTCAAGTTGGGATATTTTGATTTTTATCGTTCATTGTCTTTGTATAGGTAGGACCGTAGAAGATAAAAAGTCGATAAATTTAAATTAAAGTCAATAATTAAAGAGTCACGTATTTTATTAGTTCGTAAATTTTGTGTTACACATTTCGTAATTTTTATCAAAATACTAAAAAATTGATTTTTGGTTACACGAGTCTATTATTACTTGAAACATAAACGAAATTAATGAATTAAATTAAAATAACCTTGAAACAAAACAAAAAGGAAAAAGATGAAACCAAGTGCGGCATGATGACCAAGAAGGATAAACATATAAAAACTAATTTATTTCTATGAATATCTTCAATTTCGAAATGCTTCCATACAATCCAAAATTGTCTCTTATTTAGAGAATTATTACGATAGAACCTTTTATTAAATCTAATAATTTTTAAGAACGTTTTGGATTGGCATGAAATATGTTTCTTAGAAAAGAAAATGCTTTTCTTATTTTAAGAAAATAAAAAATCTACGCTCCCACGAAAGTGATTTCCTTAAAAATAAGAAAAATTAGGCATATATTTAAAAGTTATAAAATATTTTTAATGGAAAAAAATGATAATCAAACACTTTGAAAGTTGGAATTTAGGTGAAAAGACCATTTTCTATGAAAATTTTTCCGACCAAACACACCCTAAATCTGATTAAACCTAATAATAAAGAAATGACTAGAAAAATAGCCAAGTGTCCATATCCATCGTAAACGTTTTCTAAACTTGATATAATTCCTAATCAATTTTTAACGCCGTTTGGCTTATGACATGGATCAACCTATATGTTATAATTGGACTATAGTTTAGCCTAGAGGGTTTAGACACAAAAAATGATATCTATCAAGTTAAACGCCAACGGTTGACATTTTATTTACGAACTTATTAATCAAAAGTTATCGAGGATATAATCGGTCATTGCATAATAATTAAACTTAGTCTTTCGAAAATTTTAACTAAACTCTATCTTATTGTCAATATGAAATTCCATACTCTTCACGTTCGGTGAAATATTGGCAAATAACCTTTTAATTAAAGTTGAAAGTAATAGCAAAAAAATGTTTATTATAAGAACTTTACGTACTGAGACGTAAATAAAAAGAAAAATAATTAAAATGTGGTTCTACTCGAAAAATAATTAAACCAAAAAATAAAGAGAAACGAGACCAAAATAAAAATAAAACATAGTCTAATGTCATTGTTGTAAATTCACTAAGAACGGAGCTCTCTTTTTAGCAGGCAAAATATGACCGTTGGTGCGTCGCTACTCCATAAGAAGAGCCCTTTCAACACAATTTGCCCGTTGAATTTATTCAAGAAATCACCACCAAAGATCTGGAATTTTCCAAGCAATAATCAAGAGATTTTCTACCAAATAGAGAGAAGATATACAGAAATTCTTTAGCAAGCAAAGAAAGTTCGCACAAATCAAAGACAATTCCGTAAGTTTTCCTCTTTGACCCTGGTTTCTTGAAATAGTGAGGATTTTCTGTTGAAAAGTAGATAAGCATGTCAAAAATTTCCACGTTTAATTATTTATTTCAACAGGGTTTATGTTGGAGTTCGTTTCAATAAAAATCTAATTTGATATCTTTCTTCCCTCTTTTATTTTTTAATAAACTTTTGAAGTGTCTTTTTAAACTAGGCATTCGAGAAGAGCGGTTGATTCTCTAAATATTCTTTTTTTTTTTAGATTCAATGGATTTTTGAATTCTGAGGTTATAAAATTGATTTATTTTTATTCTGATTTTCTTTTATGATGTTGTGTGATATGAGTATTAAATTCAAGAAAGGTAATGGAAATTTTAGATAATGAGAGGGAAAATGTTCAGGAATGATAAAGTTATAACATGATTGAAGAAGTGACTTTTATTTAGGAAAACCACTTTTCAAGGTATAAAATTGAAAAAATAAAGCAGGCAAGGAGGGAAAAAGAGAATGATATACTGGTGAGGAGAGTTATTTGGTACCAATGTCGAGGATTTATTTGGGCTGAGATCTAGCCGTAGATATCGCATTATACAACAAACAGTATGTTATGAAGTGATGGAATGTGAAGCTGTATAATGATAAGGTAAACCGGAACCAAGTTGCTTGTAGAAAAGTTCGGCGTTGACAGCCGGAATTTGTAGATGTGTGATTATTTTAGAGAGTTTTCAACTTGTGTGAATACTTTGTGTGTTGAATCAAGTGACGCATTGTGGTTGTATTAAATCACAAACTATAAAAGGGAAACAAAAGTGATAAGGCGAAAGAGAAAAATTCTTCAAATGATTGGGTTGTTACTTTAGTTGATCCCCGTGATTTCCTGTTCTAGTTGGTTTGTCTTCTACAAGGTAATTACTAGGATGCTATCAGCCTACCACTAGTTTCCTGATTTTGTATGATGGATAGTCTAGTGGCGATTTTATATATAATATGCCCTTTGAGGTCTGAACAGATTACTTAACATGTTAGCTACAAGATTGCTGCGGCTAGGACTACCGGTATATATAAATCTCATCCACTCCTGTAGTTTTAATTTCTCAATGTCATTGCTGGCCTATCAAAGTGCTTTATTTAAGAAGATACGGGTTTTTACCTTGTTAAATATTGACGTGTCAATGGAAGTGACCAATTTATGTACAATCTCCCTGCACTGCCTGGAAACCTCACATCTACTATTTCATTTGATTCCAACATTACATTTCCATATGCTCCAACTAAGACTTGGTTTATTCCAGCGCGTTCAATGAAAAACTTTTGAATGCCTGAATGTTTCAACGAGTCACTGTGAAAAATAAGTTCAGATAATTAGCGTCAATGACTTCTACAACAAATCTAGAATTATATAATAGTTCTATTGTTTATCGGTATGTAGATTTTGTTTTTCGTTTTACACGTTTTGTTACTAATTATCAGATCTATGTGACTGCAGATCATTCTACTGATTTTTAATTGAACAAGCACTCATGGCAACCCCAGCTAGTCACCTGATTCAGGATCAGAATCTCAGTATCCTCTCTAATGGTAATTGCTAAATACAATCTTTGGTAGTAAAATCTTTTTTTGGTGTTTCTTGGTTAGGCATCGGCTGACATATTGCTGTCTTTGTTTAGGTGCTACTCTCGGGGGTAAGACTGGTGTCACCAAGGCAGATAAGAAAGGAGGGCTCGGTGGAAGAAAAGCTCTTCATGACATATCAAACTCGAGAAATGCTAACGTGCTTCGAACGAAGAAAGATCTCAATGTGTCGAAGACTAAGTCTGTTGTTGGGGGGAAAATGGGTGGTAGAAAAGCACTTGGTGATCTTACGAACTCTGTGAAGCCATCCTTGCAGGCAGTTCCAAAGAAGGGTCAAAAGTTGAATCCCGTTGCTGAAGAAAATGTTCCCGTTTGCATTGAGGAGGAGGGGTTCCTGCACAATCATCACGAGTGCATCAAAGTCCAGAGAAAGGCTGTGGATGCGGATTATTTTATGAAGTCAGTCATCGGACTAGATAATGGTAATAAACGCTATCTATCACATTACCGACTTTATTTTTTTTGGCTAGATATACATCTCTATAGATAATTGGTTTACATTTTCTGAATTCAGATGTTCCTATGTGGCCATCATCTCCAACGGCATTTGTATCATCGTCTATGCCAAGTGTAGGTTACAATCCTTTTCTTTATTCTTGTTGTTGGATATCTTGTTTGTACACCTCTGTGTTTTCTGAGCCTTCCGTGAGTTCAAAGCAGGCCAAATCTTTTTGATGGATAAAAGAATTACGAATTCTTCTGCTTTTGGCTGCAATTTCTTTTCTCGTTTTTGTACCTATTATTTCTGGAGTTTGTGGCCTTTTCTTTTAGTTGAACATTGAATGCCGTAGTTAAAAAATGTGAATTAATTTTCAATATTTCAGCTGGAGAGTCCTTTGAAGAAGCACTTGGAAATGGAGGAGATACCAGAGCTGCTATTTGGAGATCAAGTTTCTAGTCTCCGGGAAACCAATATTCCTAGCTACTCTTCGCCTTCTTGGGGATCTCCTAAATCTCCAAAACTACCATTTACGAACTGGATGGATTTTTCTGATATCGTGTTGAAGGAGTCTCCAAAACTGCTGAATCCTTGAAGAGGGGCCTCTGCCGCATACCTGTTTTTTCAAAGATTATCGATGATAATCTCTTGAGATGATGTAGTTCTGTTCTGCACCCGGATATTAATAGTTATTCTCTATTTGGTCGACTAATTGTCTAGAACTCTTCTTGACGTTTGTTTGGGTGGAGAGAGAATAATTTCATGTTTGCTAGTAAATCTAGATTTTATGTTGTTCAATTTGAGAATTGCATGGAGCACGTCTCAGTTGAATTCTAAAACTACTCACAAGCCCCATGTTATATGAAGAATTGAGACATCTGTTACAACTATGTCCGATCCAATGAATCCTTCAGATATTCTGAACTGTCCAAGTTCAAATGCAAATTCATTTATTTCACGGGACAAGAAGGTTCAAAAATTGGTGTCATCAGAATCTGGAAATGGACAAAAGACTATAATAAACACATTGAAAAGAGCCCAAAACAGGCAGGCCAAGAATTGTATGCATCCGTACCTAACCATTAACATTCGGAGTGTGTTCGAGGCTCAATACTTGATAGAGTAGTACAATGTAATGAACAAGACTTTATTTTCTTCTCTTCTTAATGCTATTCATGTCAGACTTTATCTAAAACACGCACTGAAATAGAATTCGAAAGAATAAATTGAATCGGTAATATAGTAATTACCTCTTGAATCCATAATACAAAATTGCTTGTCCTTTACAAGTTCTAATAGGTTTGCCGGCAGCCGGATATAGACTTTTCTTACACTCTTTAAACTATAGTGATAGCTCACGATGAGACAGCATATGCTAGATCTTCCCATACACTCACCAAACTTAGTGACAGCTCTCGATGGGACAACCCAGCTTAGATCATACTGCTATACAGTGACGGACCCAGCACAAAAGTTCAGCCCGGGCGGACGTTGACTATTAACAATCGACAATCAGCGATCGTAAGAGCGATGTTGTTTATTAATATTTAATTAAATAAAACGTTTGAGCGGCGTAAAACGCAAGAAAAATTGTCTCCACAACATTAGCCTTTTTTTTGTTTTAGAAGTTTAGATTAGTTTTACGAAAAATGACCCAAAAAAACAGTTAGTTTAGTTCATTATGTAGTTGATGTCTTTAGTTTCAAATAATAAAAAAATAAATAAATTGCTAATGTTGGTGCTCGATAAACTACTTATTGCAAAAGTTAAAAAGGTTTGCTGCTAGATGTCAGTACTGTTCAATAAATTCCAAATCCTAAAATCCTAAGCCCTATATAATTCTACCATATATGATATAAACCCAGCTCAATTATC
>CAIGRP010055808.1:0-19095 GCA_903798385.1 Fraxinus cuspidata
TCTAAAAAGTGTAAAGCGTGACTAGATATGGAAGCAAAATTATAAGTTTTATGAGGTTAAGCGAGCCTAATCATCACCTAGGCGTAAAAAACGTTTCCTTATTTTTTAATATTATTTTAATTTTTTAACCATTTTAAAAATTATTTAATAATTAAAATTATACATATCAAATATCTAAAATTATAAAATACTATATTTACTTAATAATTTCTATAATTAGTCAATTATACAATTTTTAAATTTTTGAAATGCAAAAACTAGACTGTTTTTTCACAGTTTCAATTTTCAACTCGACAAATCTTACTTAATATATTTAAAAAAATTTCATACATGCTTTCGAAGTTTTCAATAAAATAATCTGTCTCAAGATTGTAATTACATGTGTAGATAGCACTGTAGCTTAATCTTATTTTAACTTGTAATCGAATAACGTCATTTTTATTTTTAAAAACTTGAAATTAAAGTCAATTAAAAGACTTAAAAAAATAAAGAAAAAAAATTAATAAGGCGTGCCTACGGAAGAAGAAAGAAAGGAAGGAAAAAAAATTTAACCATTTAAAAATTAAAAAAACAAAAATAAAACAAAACAAAAGCGCCGACGCAAAGCAAGGCATTTTGCTCGAGTTACGAGTCTAGGCGCCGCCTTAACAAACTTTTTAGAACACTACAGCTTCCCCAACCAAATTCACCCATGACCCACCACTTCCATCAACACCCAACTCCTATAACAACCACCACCTCCAAACTCGCACCCCCACCGCCCTATCCATATTCTCAAGGCCAAATCCAGCCCTAAATAACTGGGCCTACTGGAGCTTTTATTTTTAGGGAAGAGTTCACAAATCAAGCATTAAGTTTCACAATTGCAAAAATTAGATATTAAGTTTAAAAAATGCAAAACTAAGGTATTTAGTTAATTAATTAAAAGTCACATGTACATAATAATATGTCACAACTTATTTATTTATCACGTATTATTAAATTAATTGGTCACAAATTATTTCGAGGTCATAAATCAAAAATTTTATATATCACAATTTAATTCATTGGTCATAGATAAAAAAAAATTATAAGTCACAGTTTATCTATTGGTTACATATTTTCAAATTTGTTGGTTACAAATTTTTTAGTTACAAATTATCTAATTTTAAAGTCGCGGTTTAATAGTTAGTCACAATAAACCAAATAGTTGGTCACATACACCAAACACCACATCCCCGATCTCGATCCACCACCAATACTTGGTTACAAATTAACCAAATAGTTGGTCACAAACGTTATCCTACCATCGTCCCCACCAACAACACAACATCACATCACCACCACCACCAACACACCACAACCACCACCACCCAACACCATAGAAACGCATCACTGTTGTCAACAACAGAAACGCATCACCGTCGTTGCAGGAAACGACACCATGACTATCACACACACATTGCCGTCGCCACCCCTCCTCCCCCCACAAACGCCTGCTCCAACACCACACACCACCTCCACCTGCAACTTCAATCAACCACCAACATCTAACACTCCACAAATCGCCATCACCTCACAGCGTCGTCATTGCTTCCACCATCGTCGTTGTTGCCGCCTCCACCATTTTCAATAAGATCCAAACCAGATCCTGCCACCACCAGATTTGCCATGACCACCATCACCTCCATCACCGCGACCACCCGCAACCTCTAGATCCGCCACCCAACACAGCCAACACTCCACAACCACCGTACCGCCATCAGTGCGACCACACCTCACCGCGACCACCAAATCTGCCATCCAACACAGCCAACACACCACAACCACCGTAACCTCACAACCAACACTCCACAACCACCACCATTTTCAGCCACCACCGCAACTACTATTTCCAACAACAAATAGGTTCCGCCACCATCATCGCTACCACCATCATCGCAATCAACGCGACAACCTGATTCGCTATCACCGCGACCACCATTCTTGCGGGTTGCTGCATTGACGACTGTAGTAGAGAGGCGGCGGGTTGTAGCGGTGGCGGGCTGCCGAAGAGACATAAAAAAGAGAGAAATGAATTTGGGAGAAGAGGAAGAGAAGTGGGGGGGGGGGAGAGAGAGAGAGATGAAATAGAATTAGGGTTTGGGTAGGTATAATATTTAATTATTTATTCAATACCTGAATTATGATTAAAAAATCTTTACACCTGATTTTTAAACTTTGAAGTTTAAACACCTGGATTTATGTAATTTCCATTTATTTTTATTGGGTCAAGATTACCTGACTTGAACCTTTAAAAATATTCAATTTCATAATTCATATAATAATTATATTTTCCTTATTTAAACAAGTTGACTTACTTTAATGTAGAGTCCTTTATATATTTGTGTTTACATTGTGAAAATTAATTTCACTCAAATCATGAAACATAATAGGCAATCCCCCATGAAGCAGAAAAACAAAGTGGTTCACTTTCGAATAAATCGCCTCTCTAGATCAATTTCTAAGAATTCAAGAACGAGAACATGGAAGGCATTTGATTTAAAGAATCTCGTTTCAACTATTCAAGTTTCGAGCAAGACAAAAATGAGGGATTCAGAACGAAAACAAGAATCGATTTCGCGAGATCATTGGAGCTCACGTCCACTCTCGGAATATGTTGTTCCGGGACCTATTCCAGATCTTGACTTTCTCATAATTGATGTGATCCCTTCGCGTAATTTTTTTGACGATATCCAAGAAACTGAAGATTAATGTATAATCTTATTCAAGATTTTTCCATTTTATGGATAATTGAAAAAGGGCTTTCCTATTTGTAAAACAATGTTGTTTAATTATTTTTTTTGGTATTTCTATGACAGTGTGAAATCATATTTCCTTTTACATCTATCAATAATCTTACAAAATTACGATATCTATGCCATAGTTGGTCTTAACCTCGAAAGAGGAAGGTTCATTTACTATAATGCGCGACAACATCAACCGAATATTATAGACATACAATTTCAATCGTTAATGACGAATTATTATAAAAGGGTTGACAACATATTATTTTCTTTTTTGGAAAAATAGAGATAAATACCAATGGAATAATTCCGTTACTTGGCAAAAAGAAAAAAATTATATAGAAAAACTAACTAGAATTTTTCCAACGGATTTTCCATTGGTAACTATGTAAAATATTTAACAGAAAATTAACAAAGGAAAAAATTTAATAGATAATATTTCAAAAGATAAATTGCAGCAACGGTTCCAAACTTTCAAAATTTTCAGCGCGATCCTAAACCTTTAAACCGTAACAACTACGTCCCAAATCTTTCGGTAAATGTGTACTCGAATGACCTCTGGACATTTTTTTTTTATTTTTTTTATCCAAATGACTATTAGTTGGAGGACAGCGTTTAACCTCTTAATGAAAAGGGTTAATTGTAATTCTAATTTTTTTTTTACCTAAAATAATTAAATAAAAGGAACAAAAGAAAGAGACAAAAGAAAGAAATATTTCTTCATTTTCTTCGGCACTCGTCCAGGGACCTACTTAGATCAGTTGGATCGAGAGTTGACCCCGGTCACCTCCACGGCTCCACTATTATTGTCACAACCTTGGTCACATGAAAACATAGAACATATCCCTCCACCGACTCACCTTCGAGACCACCATATGCAATTTTTCCTTCCAACAAAAATGAAACATTCCTCTTCCCAACACACCCCACCGCGCTACCCATGCCAAGCATCACACTACGACAATCCAACATTGGTTTTTGGCCACTAATAGTGTGAAGGAAAAAAATAAACTAGAAGAAGTCGATGAATCATTCTCCTATCTACATCGTTTTCAAATGTACAATGACATCATTTTTCAAAATGATTAAAAACCATAATTTCTCCAAACTCTTTCTCAATTTCCTTTTTTTTAAAGAGCAGTTCTTCAAGTCAAAATCAAGCAAAAAGCAAGAAAAATGTTGAACTATTTTGTTAAATTAACTATTTCCTTTCCTTCCTGATTCTTAATTCTTAGTACAAGTCAAATTAGAAAAAGAAAGTTTGAGAGATGGAAAGGGGGAAGAAAAAGAAAAGTTAGAAAGAGAAAGAGAGAGAGAGAGATGAGAAACGGCAATGGAGAAGAAAGACAAACGAGGTGACATAAGTGTTTTTTATACACTTATTTGGACTTAAAAATATAGATATTTAATAGTTCTTTTGAACAATTATAGAATGATTTATTATTATATTTCGTTTATTAGGTGAAATTCGATGAAAGGAAGTTGATTTGAAAGAAAGAAGTGAAAATTGACGAAAAAAGACGCAAGATCCAAAGTTTGAGGACTAAAGTGTAAATACTCAAAAGTTGTGCCGAGGCTCACGATGAAAATTCGAGAATGCTAGGAGTCAATTGGATGCAATTAGAAGTCAAAATGAGTGAAATATAACCAAAATATTTTTACAAATCTATTTTCAACCGCACAAGGATGTTTTGGATTTTCAGCCAAATATTGAAACTCATTTTTGGCTTAATAAACGTTCAAATTAGAAAACATCTATTTATGGTTTAGTTATTTTAATTGATTTGGGTAGAAAAATATAAGATTATCATTTTATCCTTTTTAAAAATAATCCGATGCTTGACTCTTATAGTCCAATGCTTGCTTGACCTTTGGTCAACTAAAGTCATTTGGACAGCAACCATCGAGGTCCTTCAAACAAATATTTATTGAAAGGTTTGAGACCTAGCCACTACGATTTAAAGCTTTGAAACTATGCTGTATATTCCAAAAGGTTTCAATCCTACCCTACAATTTTCCCTTGAAATAATAATATTTTACCATGAAGATTTTGGTAGCGGTTTTAGGGTGGCTATCAACTTAAAACTTTGTCAAAGCATAATTAAAGATCTCCCACTAGATTAAAAATAAAGTTATTGCTTCACTTATCAATAATCTTAACCTCACTCTAGATTTAACTTTAGCTTTATGGTATGATCTTCCCTCTACATATACTTATGACATGTATATAGACGTTTATAGAATTTTATTTCTTCAACGTTCAATTTTAATTTGGTGTTCAAGTAAATTTTTGTCGATTCATAACTCATATTCAGATTTTTTTTTTCCATGTGCATAATTTTGTTATAAGAAAAAGTTTTCTTGCTGCAGTATTCAATATGAACCAACCTTATTAGGTGAACTTTACAAACATTAAGATTAGATGAACAAAAATTGGGTGCTCGTCCCCTTGTAAATTCGTATCCTGTTATTGAAGAAGTATCTCTTAAACAATTTTGTTCTAGCCATTTCGTCGAGACACCAACAACAGTGTAAAGTGAATCGACTCAAACCCTTTTTGGGCGATGCACTTCAATTTGCCTATTGGCCAGAACGACTTGTATTTTCCACCGTGCTCATGACCCGTATAAAAATTGAGGCATGACACAACCCGTGCATATAGAGCTCTTAACAATACTTTTCGAGACAAATATACAAGTTAAAAGACTTTAAAGGCCCATGTGGATTGTTGTGCATGCCACGACATGACTTCACACGGAAGAAAAAGGGGAAAGAAAAGTTACATCGGACTCGACAAAATTAGAAAGCCCTTATCACAATTTACAAAGTAGTTAACAAGCTAGAACCAAATAGCCTTGGCATTGATGAGCATCTGCTTTAGAGAACCATCAACATGGAGAGAGATCACATCCGTGGCCGAGCCAACATATACGCCGCCTATGAACACCGCGGGCACGGTGGGACTGCAGCCTAAGCCTCTCAAGGCCAACTCCATTTCTCTCCCTGTTGCTTCTTTATCAAGTTCATGTACAGCAGGACTTGCACCTAATTCGTAGAACAGTTGCTTTATGCTGTAACACATGCAACATGAACTCTTGGTGAAAATCACTGCTGCCTTCTTTGAAGCCAAATCTCTTATCATATCCATCTCAAACTTCTTCTGCTAAAAAAACCCGGGTCGGTAAAGGATCGATAACTTGATTGAACGACGAGATTTGCAGCTAATTAACAGCTAAATATCGCATAAACTTTTGGTGTTCTTGGTGGATCTATGTAGTTTGAGCTCTCATCATCCATATTTATAGAGGCAGTTGACAGTTATGGATTACATTGTTTATCCTGTAGAGGAAAAGCTAGAAATATTCATGCATATAAAAATGAAAAGAGAAAGTAGGTTTTTGTCTACATACTGAACACATCCAAATGATGTTTGTTTGGAATCGAATAAGTTTAAGGATTACACTGTTTATCGCGATGAGGGAAACTTATCTTTCTGGCTTTCGTAAGAGAGACAATACAATACTATCGTATCCTGTGTACCGAACATGCTCAAAAAAATCAAATGTTAGGATAACAAAAGGGCGTAACAGATTTCTTTGAGAATAATCATTGGTGCTTGTTGAAAGTTGGCAAATAATATATGACCGTGAATTGATTTGGGCAGAATAACGTCGTGCAAAAAAAAATGAACGATATAAAATGTTTATGGTCGAGGTAAGAGTTCGACTATTTCTCTTTAAAACGATAATGCGCTGCACTGATGCGACGGTATTCTGGCAATACAAATTATTTGACTTATAATAGTAGCCTACAAATTACAAGATCCGACGAACATACTCATGTTTTGATCTCTTTAAAAATTGGAAGACTAAAATGCACAAAAAATATTTTTCGAGGCTAGATTGCAAAATATGAATAATGTAGGGACGAAAGAATAATTTTGGAAGAATAATAAAATCAGAATTGATTTTGGAGTGAATGAAAATCGGGGTATGATGGCCTATTTATAGAAGTTGAAAGGTTGTGTCTAAAAGATATAACAACCAAAAAGTTATGTCTTTAACAGACACAAATTGTTTGGACATGCAGTATTAACTGTCAACCATCAACTGCCCTTCAAAAGAATCCACATGTTACATACAGAAAAATCGAGAAAAAAATAATATAAATTAAATATATTATTATTTTAAATAATAATAAAATAATATAAATCAAATATTATTTTACCAAAATTCTATATCAACTTGACCCAAACCCAAGCCCACAACCCGTGCCGAGCCGACTGGTCGGACGGTGGCGCGCATGTGTGTGTTTTGGCCCAACCTACTAATATGTAGGTTCTCACCCCTTCAAAGATTATTGATATCCATTGGGATCCAAATTCAAATCCTAAACTTGAGCAATATAAAGTGGTTTATATTCTTCTAACTTTCATACATGGGATTGACACTTTTCCAATTTTCCACCAATTTTTATTTCAATTTATTTCAACTTCAAGTGGTCATCTTTTGGCCTTATTTTCTCATTCACCCTAAATTGATTTTGAGAAAATAAATTCATTACATTAATCTACTCATGGAGTAGAACACGCTCGATCAAAAAAATATTTGTCCAACTAACGGGATCCACTAAAATAATTGGTCAAACAAACTAATAAAACCCAATTTTTCTAACAGTGCTGGATAAGAGTTGACAGATATTAATGTTCATATAGCCAATCAGAGTCATACAACAAGATTAACTGCTAAAGGGACCTTGGGATATATTCTTTTGTTTTGTGGGAGAAATTCTGTGTCTAGATGCTAACTTTTGAAGAGATTAATATTATTCAAATGGACATACGTGTATAAAGAGACATATGGTACTGCTATAAATGGGATAATAAATCTAGAAAAAACCTTTGAAAACATGTTTATTTGTGGATTTGACTTATTTAAGGATAAATGTTGTTATTCTCTAAATTGAAGAGTTTGCAACGTCAACCCTCCAAAAAATGTCATTGTTACGTTGTGGAATCTAATTATTATTGTTACGTGGAGGTAGTACGCTGATTGACATCCGCGGTGAGGTCATCATGGGGTTGGAAGGGGCAGATAGCCTCCCTCTCATGGGGTTTCGAATGCTTGGACCAAATTTCATTAAGGACAATTTAAAAATTTCACGCTTGTAATTTTAATTTTGCCGTAATATGTATTATAAATAGAGAGCCATTTTTTGAGTTTTACTATTATCATCGAAATGAGAGAAAGGTTAGAGAAGATATATGTGCGAAATTTATTTTGTAAATTTATTTTTCTTCATATTGAATTATTGCAACAACAAAAGATGATGCAATCTTACATTGAGATGAACCTCTATAAATCTTGCTTGTTTTTGAGTGTTTAGTTTTCTTTTCGCGAATTGATTGCTTTCTATATAATAGAATTAGGATTTCTAATTCTCAACATGTGATTGAGTTCAATATATGGTTATCGATTTCTTGATTCTTTTCTCAAACAATTGATTTAAGTATTGGAGTGATTATGTGCAATACATTAATATTATGAGTCGAACTTGGATACATTAAACTCCTGTTTGATGGTCATTATTAAGAAAAAATAATTTGAATAGTTGTTTTTTGGAGAATGTGTGGTTAAAAAGTAGAAAAAAATTTAGATTTACATTGCAAAATATTTTATTATGTGAATAAGTGGTTGAAAATGAGTATGAGAATAAAAGAGTTTTGTTTTAAAGAGAAACAAACAAGGGCTAAAGACATGCCAAATTTTGGATGCTAAATTACCACTTTGGTTTTGGAATGTGAAGGTTGTCTGGAATCCTTGGCTGATGTGTAAAAATTATAAAGGCCAAAAGCTTATCCAATTCATTCTCACTTTAACTTGGGGGAAACCATAAAATGGCATAGAATTCTAGCAGAAGAATAAGAAAAACAAGAAATCAGCAGCTGTTTTCAGCAAAACTAATTGCATTCCATGGCCTATCAGAAACAAAGTTATGGATCAAAATCCCATCGAACTAAGTTTAAATGGTTAGAGAAAGCATCCAAGGGTCTAAAGTATAAATTTTTTATCAAAACACAGCACTGATTTAATTCATTCAAGTCTCGCTACCACCCATTTATGAAAATTGTTCACGCATTGTGGATTTGATAAAAAAAATATATATATATTTAATCCGACCTACTTTCGAGGGACATATCGAAAACTAAAAGTAGGAAAGCATCTTCATTGGATGATCATCACCATTAAGAATCCAAGCCTTTTGTAAAGCCAGGAATTTTCATTTGCATAATGCTTTTGGCACACGTGTCATTCAAAATGAATGTCCAACCACAATGAGATAGGCAGATTCCATCCTTACGTGCTTAAATTACAAAATCATCATTCTTCTGTGGTCCTCTTCAACTTTTAAAAACATTATCTAGCACTATTTTATGCTACAAGTTCACACGTCACTTCAGGTGTCTGGAGATTCTTTGGAAAAAGTTTTGAAAAAGCACACCATTGGTTCATAACCAATTATTCTACTAACAATTTTTTCTATTACGATGGCAAAATATCATGTTTCCGTCGTGTCGGAGAATCGGGACGGAGACCATGTTCGCTAAAATTCCTGATGAGACCGGTGATGGGGGAGGGCCACCCCGGCCGGTTGCCATCACAAAGTAGGGTAAGATTATTATTATTTAAAAAATATATATATTATTAAAAAAGTAACTTTTAAAATTATATTTAAAAAATTAAAAAAATTAAATGTATGAATGGTTTTTAAGCACAACTAATCCACATTCATTTAATACTGCTCTAACAAAATATATAGAAATTAATTAATCTTTTTGGGATAAAAATGAACATTTTGGGACTTAATTATCCACTATAAAAAGTGTGATTAGCTTTGTTTATTAGCAAAAAAAAAAAAGAAAGAAAAATCCCCCCACAGATCACAGTAATAACTTTTCCAATATTCTATTAATAATATTAAGGCATATATCTCAAAAGATAAAAAGAATCTTAATTTATTATCTAAAATTTAAAAGTAAAAAAGTATGAGTTCTTTATCATGAAACCGACCACACTAACTTATATTAATACTAATAAATTTCAATTTTAAAACCATAATAGCCGACAATTGATGCCTAAATAGGTATCTTTCCTAATGATAAGAATATGTAAGATTATTTTTCGTACACTGATTTTATTGTGAGAATTGAAGAATGGGGAAAAATTTGCAAATGTGATCATCGAGCGTTTGAATCAAATCAAAATTTCCTGATTTTCATATCTCGAAACATTTAATTTCAGGTACTTTTTAATGGAAATCGAAGAATTGTGCGATAGTATTTAACATATTTTTCGTGCAATAATTATATGGTGAGAAGTAGATAATAACGTTGGAAATTTTATTTTATTTTTCCCAATTTGTGACATGTTGAAACATGGATTTGAATGGATAATTTTGCCATGTCCTTGGGGATATTTAGTTATGTTGTGTTATCAACTTGTGATGATATATTTGTCTAGCTAGGGAGGTTGTCTCAATATAAATAAGTAAAATTTGACATAATATAAAATCTAAGGTGAGAAATACATTTGTCTACGGAGGTTGTCTTGGACACAATCGAGACTAGCTTAAAACAATACTGCAAGTAGAGACTAGCCACACATAAGTAACGTAATGTAAGTTTAGGTGCTTAGTACACAATTTAGGTGACAATATTTATATATGGTGGAACTCAATAAATATAGGGGAACTGTACGGGGGCTAACGTAGAAGTGGGCAATCGGATCAGAGTAAAAAACAATGTTGAATTAGGCTACCTCGAGTTAGTCGTCCGTATGGGGTTGCATTAATCAATGATACATGACAGAAGGTGCTAGCGTGGTTACTCTTCTTCTATGAGCGAAACTCTATCCCAATAGCAAATTGTGTAGTTGCCATCACTCGAACCAATGAAACAAATGATTGACCCATCATATCACTTGAAAAAAATGGAAAATACCAAAAATGTCTGATCATGCATACAAGCGAGCTCTTTCCCCTCAAATTCACCTTATAGACGTTCAACCGAAATGACCGAGCCTAGTGATTGATGCTTGCTGCTTTTCCTATCTCGGCTTGGATTGAAGGGATTTCAATAAATTCTGAAAGGATTGTTGGTTCAAAGAGAATGAAAGCATAAACTCTGTTTTTGAATTGTGAAAGTAAGCTACCCGGCTTATTCTTTTCATAGCTGAATATATATTCTTTACAAAAACACATGCTCATCAACAACTTCTTACCTACTACCAGCTAACTAGTTGACAACTACACACAAAACCATACTTGTAAAGTATTATAAAAGTTATACTACCAACCATTGTCCTTAGGGTACAAAAGTAAGCAACCTCGTGACAGCAAAATTGTCAACCATTTCTCAACACTCCTTCTTGGCACTTTTGCTGGAAACACCAAGATTGTTTCTTAGTGTTTCAAACCTTGCTTTGGCTAAAGACTTGATTGATATTTTAGCAAGCTAATCCTCTGATTTGCAATGCACCGGCTTCACTTCATTTCCTTCTTAGGCTTCTCTAATCGAATGATATTTGATCTTGATGTGTTTGGTTCTACCATAGAATACTGGATTCTTCACCATTGCAATGGTGGATTGATTCTCACAATAGATGATTGTTGCCTCATTTTGCTTGAACTTCAAATTTTCTAACACTTTCCTTAGCCAAATTGCTTGATTAGTAGCTTCTGATGTAGCTATGTATTCAGCTTCAGCTGTTGATTGGGCCACTGTTTTCTGTTTCATTGAGTTCCAGCAATGATACTTGAACCAGCATAAAATATGTAACCAGAAGTGCTCTTCATATCTTCAGGACACCCTGCCCAAACACTGCCTATGAAGCTAGTTAATTTCCATGTTTCAGACTTCTCAAACCAGATCCCCATCTCTTCAATTCCTTTGATATATCTCGGAACTCGTTTGGCTGCTTGAAAGTGTAATTCACTTGGCTCATGTCTGAATCTTGATAGAATGTTTGCAGCAAATGTGACATTTGGTCTTATTCCTGTTAAATATAACAAACAGTCAATCAAACTCCTATAAACTTTTGCATCAACCTATTTTGCACCATCTTCCTTCATCAATTTTGCATTCTGAGTTAGTGGTGTGCTAACAGGTTTGCAATTTTCCATATTAAACCGCCTTAGCACTTCCTTTGCAAACTTCTTTTGGCTGATGAAGATTCCATGTTGAGTTTGATAAACTTCCATCCTAAGGAAATAATTTATTTCACCCAAATTAGTCATTTCAAATGACATCTTCAATTCATCAATCACCTTTCCAATTAATTTGTAGCTGCTGCCTGTAATCAAAAGATCATCAACATATAGTGAAATGATGACCATTTCTTCTTCCTCTTATTTCGCATACAATGTTTGTTCATATAAACTTTTTATAAAGCTAAGATAACCAAGATGATCATCAATTCTACTATATCAGGCTCTTGGAGCCTGCTTTAAACCATACAAGACTTTCTTTAGTAGGTACACTTTATCTTCATTTTCTTCTACCAGAAAGCCTTCGGGCTGCTCAATGAAGATCTGCTCATTCAAGTATCCATTTAGGAAGGCAAACTTAACATCTAATTGATAAATTTTCCGACCACTTTGAGCTGCAATTGCCATAAGCAATTTGATAATCACATAACTATCACAGGAGCAAATGTGTCAGTGAAATCAACACCAAACTGCTGAGCATATCCCTTAACAACTAATCTGTCTTTTAGCTTATTGACTGAGCCATCAGGATTTAGCTTAGTTCTACACACCCATTTTACTCCAATTACTTGTTTGTCCAATGGTCTATCAGCTAATTCCCAGGTCTCATTCTTCTCAATCATTTTGATCTCTTCCTCCATTGCAGCCATCTAATTAGGTGACTTTGATGCTTCAACAAAGTTTGCAGATTCAACTATGGCAGCATTACACCTAGCATATAAGTCTGCTAATGGCCTCATCTTTACTCTTTCATTTTCTGAATTTGAGCCATCATCGGGTTCTTCTTCATCTTCACTGATTCCTCTCTCTTTGTTTTGAGGAATCAGGCCACTTGTTTTTACTTTTTCAATTGAACTTGCCTCCCAATTCCATGTAGCTTCTTCATCCACTTTAATTTCTCTGCTGGAGATCACATTTTTTGACTGATGGTTATACACCCTGTATCCCTTAGCATTGGTACAATATCCAACTAATATCTCAACTTCAGTTTTTTCACTTAATTTATCCCTTTTTGCATTAGGGATATGAGTTTAACAAACACTCCCAAACACTTTCAAATGTGAGATATCAGGTTTGACCTCATTCCAGACTTTATATGGAGTCTTCTTCTCCAATGTTTTTGTTGGCAATCGATTGAGGAGATAAATAGCTGTATTGACTGCTTCAGCCCAGAACTCTTTTGAAGCCTTCTTCTCAATCAACAAACACCTAGCCATCTCCATCAAAGTTCTATTTTTCCTTCAACACACTCCAATTTGTTGAGAAGAATAGGGAATGGTCAGTTGGTGCTTGATTCTTTCAGAATTGCAGAAATTGTCAAACTGTTCACAGCTATACTCAGTTCCATTATCTGTTCTGATTGCTTTTATACTATAGCAAATTTCATTCTCCACATATTCTTGAACTTATGAAACACAGCTGCAACCTCAGATTTTTCTTTCAAGAAATAAACCCAGCACATTCTTGTCAAATCATCTATGAACAGAATAAAGTACCTGCTGCCATTCAAGGTGGTGGTTTTCATTGGTCCACACACATCTGAATGGACAAGATCAAGCTTATTTACAGCCCTTCTTGACTGATTCTTTGGGAATGGCAATCTTGTTTGTTTTCCAAACTGGCAGATTGTTTGTTTTCCAAACTGGCAGACATCACATCACATAAACAGGCATAATCAATGATTTTAGGCATGCTTTCAACAAGATTAAACTCATACAATTGCTTAAGTAAAGTGTGACTTGCATGACCAAATCGTCTATGCCATAAGGAGGACTCGATTCTCCAGAGAAGAATGCATGTGTAGTGATATTTTTCCAATCTATACGAAGGCTTCTATTCCTCATTTCAACAGTCATTAACTCATGTCAATTTCCATCTAATATAGTGCAGGCTTCGTTTTTAAACATCAAGACGTGATTTTTCTCAAGCAATTGCCCCACACTAACTAAGTTTTGATCAATCTCAGGCACATATAAAACATCAGGTATATGTTTGATACCTGTTAAAGTTTGGACAGCTATCACTCCAATGCCTTTCACTTCCACAAAGTCTCCATTTCCCACTTTAACTCTGGATTTGTAGGCTATGTTTAATTGAACAAAGATACTAGATTCTGCAGTCATGTGGTGAGTACAACCCCTATCCAATAACCAAGTTCCAACATTGTTGCAGGCCTTGATAGCAGTGAACAAATGTTCCTCTAGCTGCTCCAACTTATTTTCTGCCATTTTTGCTTGCTGCTGAGGTTGTTTCCCTTTTTGTTTTTGCAAACATTTTCAACATGAACAAATTGTTTACAGCTCCTACATTGAACTCCAGGCCTATACCAGCACCATTTAGGAGAATGTCTCTTCCTTTTGCAATGAGGTCAGGGAGCATATTTATCCTCTTTATTTCTAGTTTTGCTGCCTTCAACTTCTTTCTTTTCCGTTTGATGTTTCTTTATTCCAAGACTCGTTTGAGCTTTGTATTTTCCTTTTGCAAACAAGGCTCCTTCAGTTTGCTCTTTCTGCCTGATTATCCTCCTTTGCTCTATGGCTTGAAGTGCATTTACTTGTTCAGCAAGAGTTATTGAAGAAAGATCTCGAGTCTTCAAGTGATGAGATCTTTGCCTCAAATTTCTAAGGTAAACTGATTAGAACTTTTTCTACAACCCTTTTGTGAGGCCACCTAGCAATCTTATTTTCATCAGCCTATCTGAGAATTCCTTTACAGTTTCAACATCTTTCATCTTTAAAGTTTCAAACTCTCCTCTAAGATTCAACACTTGCATTTGTCTTGTCTTTTCATTGCCCCGGAACTCACTCTTTTAAACTATCACAAGCTTCCTTTGCAGTTTCACAAGTCATGATTCTTGTGAAAATTACATTAGAGACAGCAGACTGAATGCAAGAGAGAGCTTTGAATTTCTTTGCAACCTCTTCACTGTGTTGCTTCAACTGAGCAATTGTAAAATTTGCTCTAAGTGGTGGAGGTTCAACTCCAAATTCAGTAATTTCCCACAAGTCATAAGCCTTCAAATATGCCTTCATTTTTGCTGCCCAGAAGTCATAGAATAATAGAACCACTTAAAGCCATTACTCTTATTCTCAAATCAACTGGCTTACTGATGAAAGGTAGCTTGCTGGTTTGCTTATTCTTCTATTTTATTTTTTTTACTTTTCACGGTCCCTTTCTAAGATCAAGGACGTTCTTATACCATGAAAGGATTGTTGGTTTAAAGAGAATGAAAGCACAAACTCTATTTTTGAATTGTGAAAGTAAGCTACCCGGTTGATTCTTTTCATTGCTGAATATATATTCTTTACAAAAACACATGCTTGTCAACAACTTCTTACCTACTACAAGCTAACTAGTTGACAACTACACACAAGACCATACTTGTAAAGTATTACAAAAGTTATACTACCAACCATTATCCTTAAATTACATGATTAATGATACAAAAGTAAGCAACCTTGTAACAGCAAAAGTGTCAACCATTTCTCAACAAATTCTTCTCCCAGAGGTGATTCGTTCTTTTGGGCTAATTTGTTATGATTATTATCACACTCAAGTTCGCGGAAAGTCTCCTGTCTTGCAAGCAACTTCTACGGAAAAGGTCCACTATCAGTGAAGTGATGAGGTCGACTGTCACTTAAATCGATCCTACATGCCATTATTCGCACAAAAATGTAACTTGGATTGACTAGACTTGAAATGATTCCCACCACTACTTATAGAATAATAGAACTATATGTATAATTAATTAAAATAATACCATAAACGTTTATCCAAACTATCAAAAAAATAAAATAAAAATAAAAAATATTTGACTACGTAGTAATTTTCGAACATCACTCCAAATCATATCATCATATCCTTTTCTAGCAAATAATTTTACCCTCTATCTCGCTCTTTTGGACCGGCTTCTCTGAATTAAACAGGAGAAGAATCTTGATCGCAAGTAAAGGGACATGAATTGGATAACACCAATTGATTCTCCACCGTGGAACTAAGAACACTTCTGATAATACATTTAATTTTCTTTTCTTTTCTTTTCTTTTTTTAAAAAAATTATTTTGGAGAATAAGCATCTCTACATATATATTCAACCTTCTGGATAGAACTTTGTTATCACTCTACTTTATTGTGATAAATACATAATTTTTATCGTGAAAGAAAAGAAGATAAAATTTATCATCTCCATCGAGTCCAATTCAAAGAGTTCTCTATCACGCAACACCTTCATTTATAAATTAGCCGAACAACGTATAAATGGATTTTGGCATCAATTATCATTTTCCACATATCCATATTCTAATTCTCTTTCTTGTTAGAGTCACTGGACACTCCCCATTCACGTGACTCCCCTCAAAAAGATGGATTGTCAAGAATGTAGAAGATGTAAGATCTTCAAGGTCAAAAAACAATAGAAGACTTTCGTCTCCAATTTTAACTTAGACTAAGCTTCTTTTACTCTAATACAAGAATAAAGTTTACGAATCTTACTCGTCACTGTAAAATTGACTCACTGTGAATTTTATTTATTTTACCTTACATTACACATCAATTGTTCCCCGACTCTTTTTGTTGGAAAAATGATATTTGTAGTCGACTTAACAGTGGTCACCCTACATGACATCCTCTATGATATTTTGTTATTTGATGCATTAATTTTCTGTAATTTTATTATCTCAAATAATAATTAATGTTTCAATAACGAATTGACACATAAAATTACCACTACAGTCGCTGACTATCAATAGCATTACTCTTTACTTAAGTATGAAGAGTAGCTACAGCTCACCCTAACCCCTTTTTTTTTTTTGTTTACTATTTCATAATCACTTCACTTGTGATATAAATCACTTAAATTACAACTTATTTACGTAGGCAAGCAACGGTAGACTAATTTAGACACGTCGGGAAGTTTATAAGATTTAAATCAATATTCAAGACTTGTTGTTTTTAACTGCAGCCTTTCGATTCCCATCGAGGTCAAGCTTCATTTTTTATCGTCAACATTCTTTCTTCAAAGTTGTCTTTAATGTTGTAGTTAATTTTCCACGTTTTTGAAGATTGCAAATTATATGGACTTTCAATATTTTTTCGTGTGGGGAAGGAAGGGTGATAAAGTACTACGCAAATCGTAATGTTTGTAGTGATCGAGTTAAGAGCATCTCCAATGCAGCAGTAGATTGTGACAAAAAAAAAAAGTAATGCCAAAGTGATAAAATTTCTTGTCCAATGCATGGTGAGATGGACATTTCAAGGTGATACGACACAAATTAAAGTAGACAAAGTTATCTACACGAGTCACTCATTAATTGGAGAGTGAGAGTGAAAGAGAAGCAGGAGATAAAATCATAAAGGTATTCTCTCACGAGAGAGAGAATTGGACAATATAAAGAACCATAGTAGATCAATTTTGAACTTCATTGTCTATTTTTTGAACATATTGTTACGTAAACTAGAAGTCAGCCTATTTACTTGTCACGTAGACTGAAGTCCACGGAATACATTGAAGATAATCTAATAAATGGGAAATCGGAATATAAGAAATATCCATTAGAACAATTCTTTTTGTCCTGCAAATTGAGAAGTGCAATCCACCATTAGTATCTATAAATTCCACAAATGAGATTAAGTTTCTCAGAAGCAACCCTTAATCCATCTTCAAAGGGCTGATCTTATCAGAGTAATTTCCTCTTCTTCTTCTTTTTTTTTCCCTAGAATTTCTCATTCTCTTTTCGCGCATTAAAATCAGCATATTTTTCGGGTTTTTCGTTCTCATCATCTTGATTAATAATGGAAACTGTAGAGAGTTTAACAGCAGACAAGCCATTGGTGATATTCAGCAAGAGCACTTGCTGCGTTTGCCACACCATTAAAACACTGGTATACAGCCTGGGAGCAAGCCCTACAGTTTACGAATTGGATGAAATTCCAAATGGACAGCAATTAGATATGGCACTGCAGGAATTCGGACTGGTGCCAACTGTACCGGCAGTGTTCATTGGACAAATATTTGTTGGAGGGGCCAAAGAGGTCATTGGTCTCCATGTCCAAGGCAAACTAGTCAAGTTGCTTTAGAACGCTCAAGTCCACGGCCACGTGGATAGGATCAATAATAATACGATATTAGATGTTAAATAAGTAGTAGTGTGGTCATAGACGAGGTTAAGTGATGGACTTCGTTTCTCGATTGCGTGTCTAATAATAATAAGAGAAGTATTCCCCAATAATTTTCAAATGCGATGAAAATAAATAAATAAATAAATAAAACTAATCAAGTTCGTATAATGATAAAGTGGGCGTCTTAAGATTAAATCATGCATCGTGAAATTGGTTCAAATAACAAAACACGGACTGGTTCTTGATCGGTCAATCTATAAAGCGGTCTATTGAAGCTACTCGGACATCTTGGGTGACCATTTTGCCTATTTTTAGTTTAACTAGTTTGGTTGAGTGCATTTAATAACTGTAGTTATATTGAATCTTTTCTCGCGTGTGACAAATGATATCTTCAATTGAGCAAAAAAAAACCTAGATGATGGGTAACAAAAATCATTCCAAAATTTGGGAAACCAGAAAAAATTTCAATATTGATATTCAGCCACGGGAAGATGAAGTCACAACCTATGGTTCCATCTTAAAAGTCAATCACGATGGCTCGTTTGAACAAATCAATCTTAATATCTCCGCGTTCATTTTTAAGATGGTGGCTCTGATACCATATTAAAAATTGGGGTTCTATCATAAAATGTCAAACTTATTAAGGAGGGTAACCTAAACCCTTATAATTTGATCTATTTTTTCATCTTTATTCGACCCCATATGAATTCAAAACCAGCCTTCTAATTGACTATATTTAAGCTTCAATGGCTTTACTAGCAGCAGCTCCGCCGACTGCATTTTCTCTTGAACTGAGACAGGGGCGAATCCAGCATTTTAGTTCAGTTAGGGCGGAGATCGTTGATCGATGACTGATGACCATTGACAATCAACGATCGTAATAGCCGAAAATATAATTCGTTACATATATAACTGGACTAAAATATAAAAAATATATACATATGAAAAT
>CAIGRP010055810.1:0-18411 GCA_903798385.1 Fraxinus cuspidata
ACGATAGGAGAATTAAACGCGTGTATAGAAAAAACTCACTCTTTTATATAGTTATGATATAATATTTTAGGTATAAATAATACACGTTGTCATCAAATAAAGTGAATTATAATGAAAAAGAAAAATGTAATATGATTTTTTAATCTAGAAGTTTAGATAATAAATTCAAAATTGAAGATGGAAAGCTGGTTTTTTTTTATTATTTCTTTATATTTGTGAAAATTATTGCTATTTTCTATGAAAATTAATAAATTATTATGAAGAATCCGAAGAAAGCACGACATTCTTATTAATTGAGGTTAATCGTAGTTTCTTTACATTTTTTTCTATCTTTTTTGAATTTGTGTGCAAGTGTATCCAATCAATTTGAATTTTTGAAGTAAGGCTTAACTTTCTATGTGGTTAGTAATTCGTAAGATGACAATGGAGAGGACAGGGCAAGTCTCCTTGTCCCACTTCTCGTCAAGATTTTTTTAGAGGCGCTAGCGACAGAGATTTATTTGTTTATTTATTTTTAAAATATGAAAACTTAAGATAAAATAATTTAATTTAATTTAAAATTCAATGGAGACTACCTTCTTTGTTTCTATCCTGATTCCTTGACGGGACAAGATATCTCAACATTATTAAACAATTTGATCTAAAAATTTAATTATTCAAATTGATCACATGTATATCATTTAACAATCATGCTACATATGTCGATACATAATTTGACAGTTTTTAAAAATAATATACTTTCTTGTCCAACAATTTTTGAATTCAATAAAGCTAGTTGTACAAATGTAGTCGACAGCCTTTTGTTGACAATCATTTATTGTCAAAATCCTAGCCTTTGATGTAAAAAATAATTTTTAAAATGGATGAATGTGATGCTGCCAAATAGGATGTTGTTAACAATGATTGTACATATAGCATGACCCCTTTTGAATTTACACACAATGTATACCAAGATGTAATGAGATGTACATTTATCATAATTCATCATTTAAACATTATATTCAACACACCCATCACATATAAACGAGATTTGTTTTCTTCCATCAAAACAAAACGTGTAAAAAATTAAAAACAGAACACAATAGTCACACAAACACATTGTTTATAACTTGACGAGATGCTTATAGGTCAGATTCGATTACATGACTCGGCATAATTAATACAATAAAGATAAATTCGGAGCATGATAAAAAAAATAGTTTTTAACAATTTTTATAATGGACGGATGGGATGGTGCCAAATGTGTAGTTGTCAACCAATGTTGTCGAAAGACCCAAAGGTAAGGTTGGTTGAGGATAGTACTATTGTACATAACAACAAAACATTAACATGTACGCGCAGAGTAATGGGCCCAAAGCAAATAAAATAGGCCCATTAGTTTAAAAGGCCTCGTGCGGAAAGCCCATAACCCTACAACATGAGTAAAGTAATGGTCCGAATAATTTACTTATCTGAGCGATTAATCTGCCCATATTAATTAGCTATCAGGCTACAAAATGGATCGGAACTGACCAGCTCAAAAATTGAAACGAGCTATAATTTTATGTTTACACATATAATTTTCTGTCCTGGTGATATATAATTAAAACTAACGGACATAGATGTGGTGATCAAAATTATAATAATGCTTAAATTCAAAAATAAACTAACGTGAGATTTCAGTAAAAGTTTAACGAGAAACAAGTACCGACAATCGTGTTTAAACTCATTTTTCTCCATAAAAATTTATTGAAAAATGCTGTGTGTACCAAGGAGTTTACACTCCCGTGTACACTCCCCTCACAAGGTAGAGGGGGGGCTCACGTCAAAAGAGTGGGCCCCCCTCTACCTTGTGAGGGGCGGGTAACCGGGCGTGTAAATGCCCGGGTACACATAGCAAAGCCCAAATTTATTTTCGGGTGTCCGCAAAAGCCAATTCGCTAAGGTAAAAAATCCGGAAAATTGAACATACGTTTCTTGTTTATATTTTTTAGAGGTTAGATTAATTAGTGATGTTTTGAAGTTCATTTTCTATCTACTATTTTAAAAATGGTATATTTACTACGCTCCATATGGATTATTTTTATATCGACTACTGTTAACTATTGTTAATTGAATGAGAAATATCCTTGAGATGGAGAATGCAATTGTTAAAGAGCGTGTTATGTACTTGTAGTGGATAAAACTATGCAATTTAATCAGTTATTTAGTACTGTCTAATCCACATGTTTAAAGGGAATGTTACGTGTTAGAAAAGAATAAGAAATCAACATTTTCTAGGATGAAGAGAAAAAGAACATGGAGATTAAGGTTGGTAGCCTGAAAAACTTTGATCTGGCTGAAAATCTATAGTATAAGATCTTTAAACCTTTACCTTGCTCTAAATTAATCAAGTTTTACCTTTTAAGTGGAGGACAAAAACCATAGTGTAACATAATAAGATAAAGAAGGCATAAATACATTGTACTTTTCGGTACTTAATAATGTATAGTACCATAGATGAAATTTTTGCCTTTTCGCTTCTTTAGTTCTATCTAGTACAGTGTAATTTAATATACCAGACGTCCCAAAAGTTGACATCTGTTTCACTTTCCGAAGTCTTGAAAGGTCAAGAGTCAAGAGACTAAAAAGGTGAACACCTCCAAGGCGAATCAAGGAAAAGCAAAAGCAAAACACAATAGAGATAAGTTGAAAAAAAACTTATTTTTAAATAAAAAGCGATTCAAGATAACGTTACGGTATTGATTTCACATTTAATGTCTCGCATAAATTTAGGAATATTAGGACGACCTATTATATATGGAGAATGCCTAGAAAGCAATACAATTAGACTCCATGAGTCTTAACATTCATCTAGGATTTTCACTGCAGAAAGCAAGAAAGAAATTGACAACCAGAAGGGGGCATTTTCTTTCATTTTTTAGCATGCTATATGTCTCTAGTGGGATCACCCCCATGTGATGTGACAAATGATAAGACCAATTAAATATATAGTCATTTAATGTCACATCTCATCGGGATGATCCTCATTGGGTACATTTCATACTAATTTGCAGAAGAAAAGCCTCCTTATGGTTTATAAATTATTGCATTATAACAAAATATGAATAGAAATGGGCAGATTCTATTCGTAGGTCAAGATGTAACATGTTTGTGCAGATAATAAACAAGGTCTATAGGGTCCAAAACAGTGACTGCAAACTTGAAGAACAGAATTTTAAAGCAAAAAACTTTGTGAGTACTTTTACCCTTAGGCATTGTCAATTTCAAGTCGGGGTTTCATAGACATGTGGACGCCTTTGAGGTGCTCTTGTTTGAGCCAAGAATAATCACAATTACAGTAACATCATCATGATATTTACGTCTCCTGCCAGCAGGGATACTCATCAGCTCTTCCATACTGAAACCTGCAATGCCAAAAGTATAGTAAATATAAAAATCTGCTGTCGTATTAACTTGGTCGAATATTAAATGGACGTAGATGAGCTACAGAATCTGCATTTTCGATACCATTTCTGATGATTTAACTAGATAACAGAAAAATCAGTAAATAGTCATGCAAGTGGCAAAAACATGGATATTAATCTACCGAAACTGATGGCACAAGCTTACAAAAATTTTTAGCCTAAAGTCAATACTCGAAAAGGACATAAACCATATGACATGTAAATATAAAATTGGCCAATAGTTGAACTCGATAACTTATTTAATAATTTAACTTTTGATTATTTAACATTGCAAAATACCTATAGCATACTTTCTTACATGAGGGGCCGAATTAATAACCTATAAGAGGAAGTAGACCATATGAATGATTTTCTATAAATTGTCAGCATCACAGACATCATGCAGCTTAGCAGATAAAATAAAAGGTGAATTGAGTAGGTTTAGTCAAAACATAAATGAAGTAAAAGTAATTAAAAGTAACTTTTTGGCTTAGCCAAACACGTGTTCACTAATTTATAACTAACTTTCTTGTCAAACATGTTTGAGCCTATTTAGAAGCTATTTTTCAGTTCAAAAACTTGTTTTTTACTAAAAGTAGGAGCAAGAGCATGCTTGGCAAAGAAAAGTTACTATTAAGTACCTTTACTTCTTTTAAGCTTAGCCAAACATGCTCTATGACTTTCAGTCTCCCATCGCGTGAAAGAAATGAAATACAACAAAATTTAGCTTCATACCCGCACAATCTGCAGCCCTCACAACAAGCTGCTCCACTAAAAATTTTGCTGGATCACCGAAAGGGTTACTCAAAATGTAAGAACGCATGAGTTTTACAACTTCATCGTTGCTGAAGAAGTCAAATAGACCATCGCTTCCAAGTACAACAAAGTGATCAGAGCTTGAAACTTCATGTACATGAAGTGATGGTTCTAAAGATACATATGGTGGACTTATGAGATTTCGGACTCGAAGAATACCCATCAAAGCATCATTCATGGTTTTCTGCACATTTAAACTAGATCAGTTATTACGAAAATAAGTGAATTATTATTTTCAACCATTACCAATGACCTCAAAATCTTTGTAGAATCAAGAATTGCGGCAACTTCCTAATTCCAAAGGTAATAAGCAGATTGTTGCCTACCTTTTTCAAGTAGCCAACTCCAAAAGCCCTTGTAACCTTCAACTTCCCTTTGACTTTTCCAGCCACAACTGTCGAAGGGTCATCCGGATGATCGAGTAGAAGTCGAGTTCTCTCAACTTCATTGTCAACAGTATGACTATCAGTGAGCTGGACAGCCCGCAGCCCCTTACTTCCATTTATGTCAATGCCTTCATCGTATGTAGCCAAAACAGCTCGACTATCACCGACGTTGAGAATATACAAGTCCTTCCCATGGAGAAGCACAAGCAACACACAAGATCCAATAGACACTAAATCAGGGCGGTCTTCCATTTCCTGTTCCACCATGTGTAGAAAATCATTCTCAGTTTGACTAAGAGCACGTTGAAGGCTGTTAAGAATCCTCTGCTTAGACAAACCAAATGATTTCAAAGAGGAGGGTAAAATGTCAAAACTATCAAAATTGGCATTCTTTTCAACATTTTCGGAATCATTGCCCTCTTTCAGAATACAACAGAGGGATTTATCAGAATCAAAACACCTGGAAGCTTTAGCCGACTCCTGTTCGACTTCCCAATCTAATAAGTTCAGGTAAAATCCAATTGTTACAGCAGCACCCCCAGCTACTTGTACATCCACTGCATTGAGGAAGCTTTCGCTTCTTGAAGGAGAACTCATGGATTTAAGTGAAAGGTAGTCACAACCTAGTGTCTCAGTTGGAGAGGACGGACTAAAACTCAAGTTTGACATGCTACTTGGTAGAGAAGATGACAAAAGTTCCAATTTTGAGAGAGATGGTGAAGATGGAATCCTGCGGAAGGAGTTAGGAGAGTCCAATGTTGGCAGTATTTCTGCCCCAATCAGCCCATTACATATATTTGTATTAGCTAATGTAGCATTGGCACTCAAAGCAGCCCCAGACAAGCAAGAGAAGGAGCTGCTAGCTCTTTTGAGTTTGATTGCAGATGGGATGTCAATGCCATTTGATTTGTAGAAAGAACCGTCATCCTTACCGAGACATTGGTATCCAAAACTAACCTTGATTTCTCCTCCTGAATCATCCATCTTTTCTCTGTGAATAATTACTGCTGAAGGAAAACACAAAGAGCTCGATTAATGATCTTCCTGTTCATAGAAATTGCAACATATATAAGAACAGTAAGGTAATATATCAAAAAATGTCTTGTTCACTCTCAGACTGGACAATTGGGTTAATCATAATCAGATGAACAAAACGTAATATGATATCCTAAAGGGTGAGGCTTAACCTTCAACCATGAAATACAGGGATATCCAGCCTAATCCATACAAATTCACTATCCAGAAAGAGAGAGAGAGAGAGAAAAAAAAAAAAAAAAAAGAAGAAAAAGAAACATGACGAAAACAAAAATAGAAAATGCCTGTCTCTGTTGTATCCTACAGCAGACTTGAGAGTGCTTTTTTAATTTGTATAGCTGGCATTTGCAAATTGGAGCCTTCTTCAAAGCAACAAAAACAACTTATTGAAATTATCTTCTGTAAGTAATGACACTTTTTCCAGCCAAATCATCAGCTTTTTTTCGAGATTGCAATTGTAGATAATAATATGACTCCTTATAATAGTCANGGCATTTGCAAATTGGAGCCTTCTTCAAAGCAACAAAAACAACTTATTGAAATTATCTTCTGTAAGTAATGACACTTTTTCCAGCCAAATCATCAGCTTTTTTTCGAGATTGCAATTGTAGATAATAATATGACTCCTTATAATAGTCAAACTATAAATGATGGAAAGAAATCGATCGGAGTTCAATGTGCCACAATCCAAATTAACTCTTACAATTCTCAAATAGTAGTCTACCACCCACCCCACCCCAACCACACCCACCTATGACAAATCATTAAGAAAGTCTGGATAGATAAAAGGTTTCAGATCTACCAACTTCAAATCAAACCTTCCTCCTCAGGCAAAAAGCACAAAATTAATAGCTCATATCATATTCATTTTCTAGAAACCTCACCTTATTTATAACAGTAACATATACCTCTCCTCTATCAAGTCAAACGACCAATAAATGCAAACTTTTACATAACTAAAGAAAATTAAAAAGTGGGTCTAACGGAAAAGTGAAAAATAATACATAAGCCATGTAAACAAGAAAAAATAACACAAATATACCATTAAAATTAAAGATTGAATAACCCATCTCACCTTCGTGATTCCAAAGGCAATCAAGAACACCAAAGGCCTCAAATCACAGACTGCAATCTCATATGCATACAGTGCGTATCTGTATAAATATTTGCACGTATCTATACACATGCAATGAAAAGGGAACAATCAAGTGTGTGTAACTGTGTTAAATGCGCCCAAGAGAAACTGCGGCTTAGTACAGAGGAAAACTTTTATGTATTCAAGGAAGAATCTGAGAAGAAAAAGGGAAGAGACGTATATAATTGGATGGTGCGGAGAGAGTTTGCTGGACACAGAATTTTCGCTGATGTTGGCCAAAGGGAGATCAGATCAAATAAGTGTGAATTTACTTTTCTGTACAAAAAAAATCTTCTACTTTTTAAAAATAATTAATTTGCATATTTTTAATTTTAATTTACTTGTTTGCTAGTATGGGTATCAGTATAATATATTTAAATATTTCATTGTTATTCTATTTATTTTTTTCATTCTAAAAGTGACCATCAAATTCCCAAAGGGGTGAGAAAATAATGATGGAAATTTATTTCTCAATCTAGATTGAGATTCTAAATTCCGTAAAGATTAAACTTGAAAGTCTATAAAAAAAAATCATTAATTATACTTCCCTTATTCCCATCGAGTCAAGCCAGGATTTCTTATGATAAAGAGTTGAAACTTTTTAATGAAGTGACATCCACTTATAATCGTCAGAGAGAAACCACGAGGAAGGAAGATTAGGAAATCCTATAAATACATCTTTCTCTAGACCTGCAGGGACCTATTTTATAGTTAATTTTCCTGACATAAATTTCTAGATTAAAAATTCCAAAAAATAGGAAAAAGTTATATCCGTTTCCTCAAAATAGTGGCAATGTGATCTTGTAGGTTTCATCTTGTTCTTACTTGGCATTCATAATTTAAAAATATAGAAAATAAAAAAATAAATTCAATAATTACTTGAATAATCTATTATATTATTATTATATTCACCACGACTTATCAATCTGTGAGGGTGATTTTTAGAACAAGTTGCCTTCTACCCTATGTTTTATTTGGAGTTTTTAATAAAGTTAGAAATGGTAGGGACAATAGAACAAGACATGTAATAAAATTGGAGCCCCAAAATCGATTTGAAATAAGTGCATTCCCTTCATTTGTCGACCATATTAGTAAATCTTCCATAGCCTTGTACTTGCTGGCTATAGACAATCGAAAATGAAACGATGTTGGATTGAATAGAGCGTAAATATGCACACACTTCATTCATTTATACCACATAAAAAGCAAAATGAGGGAAAATGAACTGTGTAGATAAGAGAATTCAACCACACTTCACCTTCACAAAATATGAATATATTTTTTTCCTCCCTCGGCTCAACGTAGACAAACAAAGACTCGTAAAATCAATGTCACGAAGCACAAGACTCCCGAGACTTTAACACTGGAAGTCACAAATACAACAGCCAGAATTTTTGCTATGAAGTTGTATGAATCCAACTGAGAACCATAGTGCTCAGTCGAGGTGATTGATGTAAATGGATAAAATCTCACACCGAATAAAGATGAAAACATAGACCAATTTATAAAAGTTTAGGCTACTCTTCTTAATAATGTTGACATTTTAAGATGGAACCCAAAATATTAACATGGTATCAGAGCTCATTAAACTCCAACGAGCAATTCGATCCGATTAAGACTCAAAAAAATTGAGCACACGAATTTCAAGATTGGTCTGCTCAAATGAGTCATCATCTTGCGGGGACATGTTAAGGGATAAAATCTCACATCGAATAATGATGAAAACATAGACCAATTTATAAGAATTTGGATACTCCTCTTAATATGGTTGACATTTTAAGATGAAACCCCAAATCTTAACAATTGATACATATTACTGGTATGTCGATGGTGTTAAGAAACAAAAAGAATCTCAAATAAAGTTCAGTCATATTGAAAAAATGCATACCAAACATGCCATGTGTAGAATACACAAACATTGGTTTCATCATCACAATAAATTCTCGTAAACAGACCATAAAAGCTATGTTTAAAGTTGTGCAACAATGTATTACGACATAATATTGACAAAAAGCGTATACCATCCACGCTGAATGATGCTTATAAAACATTTAAGTCATCCAACATTGTAAAAAACTTTTGTCTGTCCTTTCTTTGTCCGAATTTGAGAAACCTGAACAAGAAATAGAAGGGTCATTATAATAAACAAAGTGAGAATGCTAGGGACACTGCATATTGATCCTATAGCAACCGACAAGAAACTCAAGCGATAACACATATGATCTACCGTACTTAATTTGGACGAACACATCAAAGATGGAATAACAATTTTGCAGATATTAAGCAGAGTTCATCGAGATCAAAGGAACAATCAATTTCCCCTTAAGACTGGCATAATGAGTGGCCGGGCTAACTTTTTGGGGAAAATATCAATGCATTGTGAAGAACCAACTGTATTATCCTACTCAGTTTAGAAACTAAAGGTAAGACAAATTTAATTTACATCCAATTCTTCTTCCCAATTTAATTTACATCCAATTCTTCTTCCCACCGATAGCAATTAAGGTTGTAGATAACAAAGTCAATCAAAGCCAGCCCAGGGGATGCCAATAACCAAACTTGTAATTTATCAGGGTTATATACACCGATGACACTAAGCATATGTTTGAGCCCCATTTTGGGGGAGAAATGTGTTTCGGAATAGTTATTTTTTTTTGGAGAATGTGTGGTTTAAGAAATAGGAAAAAGTTTTTGGTTTACGTGTAAAATTATTTTATAAGAGAATGTAGTTGAGAATGAGTTTTGGAAAAATGAAGCCCAAAAATAGGCAAAGCTTTTTAGTGAATTCCTTGTTGGTTACTATAATTTATGTTTTTGTTTTGTCACTTAACTTAAACTTTGTTACAATTTGGTCACTCCATCCAAACTAACGGAAGAGGCGACATGGCAATCTAGTTACCTGTCAACTACAGTGCCGCATCAGCTCTTCATTGGTCAAACTAATAAACATAGTAGAATCACCATATTATAACAAAAGTCAAAGTTAGTGAACCAAGTAACAAAGTTAAGTTCCTTGAGAAATTCTGAGCAAATTGAAAGTTTAGTGACTAACATGAAATTTTGTACAAGTTCAGTTACCACCAGAGTTTTAAACCCTGTTTAATGTAAGAGCAGATATAATGTAAATATCAGATTGGTATACCAGAAGTACATATTTCAGTCGCACAAGATGAGAATTTTTGAGTTCCACAAATATAAAATATTTTCTAATGGAACTTTGCATAGGATAGGCAATTGCTTGAAAATATGCATGAAGTTAAAAAGTACATGTATAATATGTGGAGAAAACCTACGGCATACAGAGTACCTTTAGGCTCAAAATCTCTGAAATATCATTAACGTGCGTGCCTCCACAAGGGCATCCTGGGTTTTCGCCTAACTTCACAATCCGAGGAGTGCTTTCCTGCACAATGTAATGTAGGAGAATACTGAGGCAATGAAAGATATCACACGAAGAAAGCCAAGTCAACGATTAAAATCAGTTTATACTACATTTTATCATGGATTTTCCACCTCGAAAAATGATATAGATAATGCCAAGCCAATCGTGCAGTCTGTCAAATGCATAGAAATTAGGTTCCACAAAGACAACTTTGAAATATCTCTTTATTATCTTAATTGAATATGCTAGATAGCTCTTGCAGAATTTGACAAGGAATTCTTTTTTTTTTTCTCCTGCAGCAGGAAATTACATACTGCGCGTGAGAGCAAACATTAGAATATGTACACATTGCCACATGGGATTCAATTCACGATTTGCTCCATCAATCTCCCCATGTTTATCATGTTACCTTCTACATTGCATGTATTTAAATAATCATATAGACATATAAATAAAGGACACACGCCCTCAATTTGAACATAGCAGATAAAATAAGCAAAAAGAAAGCTAATAAGCATAATCTGACCTGTGGAATGTAGTCAGGCAGGCATCCGCCACACAAATCAGAAGCTTTATCGTAGGGTAATATTAAAGCAAAAACCTGGAAGGTACATGTAACTACTGAGAAAAAGATACTATGAACAAAATGAGCCTTAATTCAATAATATAATAATTTTTAGAAAAAAGATAGACTAAAAATGCATACCTTACCCCCCTTGGAAATAAGATTGTTAGCTTCTACTTCCAGCTCTTTTTGCTTGGTTTGCAACTCATTCTGGGCAACCACACCGTTATACTCTACGAATGGCCTGAAAAGATTTGATGTTCACAATGGCCAACTTGAAGATACAACCCATACAAATAAATAGAGTGGCATCCAACTTTTATTGACAGCACCATCACTAATTTAAATTGAAGGAACCATTATAACATAATTTAGAAATTAAGTTAAAAATGTAGTTGGTTGTTCCCCAATGGGACTTAAGTGCTAGCTCTATCCTGTCCCACTGGACTGCCTAGAGATCAAAGTTATCTCATCCCTTTCCTAGAGCACATCTCATCAAGAGATCCAAGGGGAGCGCATCTATCATTTAAGGCTGAAAAGGTTGGAATGTGGAGCCTAATAATACTATTCACTTGTCCCCTCGACCGCGAGTTTTTTTATAGGAATATATTGGGCATTCATATATCTGTATTAGGTTGCTCTAGTTACTACAGTATTAAAGGCAACTGAAAGGGGTATTTTTAGTAAGATAAGATGTAGAGGTGTGAGGAAGATAAACTTCCTAATCTCCTTTAGTTTAGTAAAAAAAATCTACAAAAAGGGGAAGTGGGCATAGCCCTCACATTGAGGGTGAAGCACTATAATTATGTGTTTTTTGTTCCTTTTTTTTATTTCTTTTTCATTTATTATGGCTTTCCAATTTAGGGATTAATGTTTAACCTTAACATAACCTCCACTATAGCAGTTAATGAAAACTTGTAGTGCATAACATTTTGACGAAATTACATCTTCAAATCGTCTCCTCGAGAAAAATCTACAGTTTCTACACCTATTGAAGTGTCTATTGCACCTAATGAGAGTTGATGTATAATAAACTTATGTTAAGAGTCAATCAATACTCAATGGTCATTACCACCATATTCAGATGTCACCTTGATGTCATTCTTCTTTTGTTTGGAAAAGTTCTTAGTGTTACCAAACTATAAACTGAAATAAGGATCCCTGAGGCTCGGTTTCAGGAGCTGGCATTTCACAAACCTATCACGCGCTGACACGGATACGTGTGTCGACATGTGATTTTGCAACAAAGTACTGACACGACATGACACGTCACCGATAAGTTAATTAAGTTCTTTAAAATTTTCATTTATATAGTATAAAATTAATCGTATACTTGTTATTAATTTTACTCATTGAAATCTTTTAAATATGGGTACCTAGTTGTTATTTAATAATAACCTTGAGTTAAAAATATAAAGTGTTTCAAATAAAGAAAGAAAAATGACCATGGTAGAGTGTCTGAGGCGTGTACAACACGAAGGTGCCACCGTAGTTGAAGTGTTTGTACAGCACAGCCACAAACAAATGAAACAGAAGGTAGCCCCTGTCAATTCTACCTATCATGTATTGCTTCTTTCACAAACTAATATGTGCAGTGTAAAGTTATTAGTTTCCAATTCAAGGTATCAATTGAAAGGATTGTAAAAAAACAGAGAAATGCACATATTACTTGCTATCAGCCTATAAATTAAGAGATTACTCGCACAAAACTTAAATATTTTTTTAAGATTTTGCATCTTATACTAGTAATCAGAACCATAGATAAGTCTTATAATGCATACCCGTTGGGGAAATGGTACCCCTTAGTAGGCTCCAAGTGACCCCATCCCACATTGTTCATACATATATCCAGCACATGCCCAGCTGAGTGTAGCCTGCATGCGACAAGACCTTGCAACATAAATAATAAAGAAACACAAAATGTACCACCCAATATAATAGCAAGCATATAAAAAACTCAACAGAAAGAAGATAAAAGTTAAAATAGAAACTAAGAAAGGGATCTTGAATCACCATATTGATAAAATGCAGCATAAATTCGGCATGATCTTGCATAGAATAATAGTTTAAAAACGTATGGAGCCTAATCTTACCGTAGAGTTTTTTCATTTACTGAAATTTCGGTGTATGTTGGGTTCATGAGTATAATAAGCATTCTATATAAGTATTAGGCCGTCCTACTGTTCCTACATAAAGAAAAGTTCAAAGGGACGTTTTCCTACCGTTTTAATCTTCTTCTTCATAGTGAAAACTCCAACTAAGCAATTAGATGTAGATTTCATTGAATGTGAACCATATGTGTGTACTTTACTTGTTTTTCATTTTTTTTTATGGTTCTCATGATTAGGAATCAAGAGTTAACCCCCCACAGCAATAAACAAGGTTGAGAATTGATAAGAGCATTTTATGTGCTTATCTTGGCTTCTATTCTTATTTATTTATGTATAATTGAGCGATTAACTACTTAATTTGTGTAAATTATGATAATTGTAGGAAAATCCCAATTTGGATACAATTTATGTGAAAAGATGCCATTTGGAGCTTAACGGGAGTTGATTTGAAGTAATTGAAGATTAATCGGGTTGCAAGAGATCAATTGAAAATATTAATGGAGCATTCGGTAAAAATTCATAAGTTCGGGAGTTAAATTCGACATTTGGAAAGTTTGAGGACTAAATTGCAAACTTCACTTGTCTCGGGTCAACTATTTTGATTTTAGAATGAAGAGGACTTAATAGCAAAGATTAAAAGATAAAGGACTAAAGTCGCATGAGAAAAGAAGTCCAAATGAAAAAGGAATTTGTTTCTTATTTCTTAAACTGGTAGAAACCAATTCAAACTTTTCGGTGGAAATCAAGTTGAACAAGGATTTTTGCATAAATCTTGTTCTATATATACATATCTTAGTCCAACAATTAGAGGGGGCTTGTGGAGTTTCAATATACATATGTATTGAAGCCAAGGCTTGGGGGATTCGTTGTATATATATTATTCAAGTCAAAAGGAGGGAAAAATCAAGAAACTAAGGGTATGTTCTCTTTATCATTTTCAAACCGTTTTCTGTTTTCGATTTTTCAAAATGGTGAAAACGCGTTGTCTTTTCTATTTTTGAAAACGCGTTTTTTCAAACAAGTTTAAAATTTACAAAGAAAACCCAAAACGACAATTGTCGTTTTTGGTGTTTTCAATTATAATCAAGTCAAAAATTTTAAAATGCGTTTTAGGTGTTTTCAAAATAATTTTTCAAAATGTCTAAAAGAACACATTTTCAACAATCTCAAAATGGACACTCAAAATTTAAAACTCAAAATGAATTAAAAACTCAAAACACAAAACTGAAACACAAAAAGAACAGCCCCTAAGGTTTCAAGATTTTACAAGAATAAGGCAGAATCTTAGTGCAAGATCTTCGTCTTTTTCTCGTTTTTCCTTAATACCCGGTGATGTACTTTAATTCCTTCTTGTATTTTTATTCTCCCATGATGTGTAATTAAGTATTTAGTTAAGATGAATGATTGTAACCTAGTTTTGAACCTAAATTTTAATTAAAAGGTTTTAAATCTCGATTGATTTTGTGAATTGCTTCTGATTCCAATATTAATGTTTGGATTAATTGGCCACTAATTCTTTGATTTCATGAGCAATAATTACGTAAAGATGCAGATTATTTATTTAGACCACATGGTAAAATTCGGTAATTTAGTATAAGATGTATAAACGCGTATGCTACTTATTGCAATCGTTACATGAATTCTTAGAATTTAAGTGCGTTTAACTAAGACTGATTCACATAAAAATATGGAATTGAATTAGTTAAATAGACTCAATTAGAACTCACGAGGGGTAAGTTGAATACATTACAAGAATTCAATCGGATAAACATAATCAATTGTAAAAAACTTGATAATTGAGATTAAGTGGACAACTATGGTAAAATCATGAATCATGACACTTAAATCGTCATATAAAAAAGTTACTTTTATTTTGGTATATTTAAAATAGAAAATCACAAAATGGAAAATAACTACTTCATTTGTTTTCGATCAAATTGGAGTTAAGAAAAATTGAATCAATTGTTAGATGGTAGTCCTCGTGGAAACGGGACTCATAGGTTCACTTTATTACTTGTTACGATTCTTACACTCGAGAGATATAAAAATCCGCAACAAGTATCAATTCAACATATCAATGTAAAGGTCCAAAGATATCATCAAAGACTGAACTAAATGCTCCTTTGTCATAATACTTGATAATTAGATACCTAGAATTGAGCCTGCGCCTCTGTTCATCCACGCGTAACAAAACTTGAACACCTTTTTCAAGATTTTCTTGCAATTTCCCATGGTCAGAATTTTCGAAATGCCCATAATGATACACCTATTGTAATTACAAAAAAAAAAGTAACAACTTAAACAACTAAATAAACAATTGACCAACAAAAAATGGCAGAAACAAATTATTCAAATGGATAAATTAAGAAAAATACAATTTTGTCCTTTGATCGAACATCCTGAACAATGAACTTGAAATCAGAAATGGAGATTAAACCAGTGTCTGCAGGTTGGCCACCTCCTTGTGGGTGAAAAATAGTGGAATCCAGTATCAATACTTGTCTACCATCCTCAGTCTTTCAAAACCCACCAAGAAAATCAGAATAAATATTCATATAAGTTGGAAATAAGTAATCTTATTAAGAACCCACCAAGAAAATTTGAATTAATATTTTTTTAAGAAATAGACTGACCTGGAAGGAAGAGAGAAGGGTGGCAGCGGATTGAAGTTTGAACATATCATCGAAGTATTCCAGCTTCGTTGGGCTTAGATTGTGATCCATCGGTTCAATGCATTCAGAAAGTTTGATTTTTCTCCACAATTGAGGAGTTTTTTGGGATGAAGATTTTGAGTGAGATTCTTGTGCTTGATTAATGTAAAGTGGATTGAAAATCTAATAACGTTATCCAATAAAAATTTGTGCAATTTCCCCTAATCGCTAAATCAATTTGTATACGGCGAGTTCAAGTCAAGAACAGGAATATATAGAAGAAAAAGTTTGAACAGACTGGAAAATATTTGTCGAAAGTAAAGAAGAAAGATAGGAAAAGTATTTTCATTTGTAGCAGAATCAACTGGTCTAGGGGTATTGGTTTAAATTCCCCGGAATAGGAATTCAATTTGTACTTTTTTGATATAAAAGCAGAAATGAAGTTCGAATTTTGAGGTACGTATTTAAGCTTGTTTTTTACCAATTTCAAGGAAAAATGTATTTCTATGGAGTATTTGAGTTTTTATTTTTCATCTTATATAGAATTTAAAAGTTTTTCCACTTTTGTCAATCGAACGGATTCTAAATGTTAAATTTTATTTGATGAAATTCCTCTTTCATAAAAATTCGACTTACTAGCACAAAACGTCCGTCCATTTAATTTTTAGTGTGCAAAACATCCTTACGTTTTTATTTTGTGCATTTTCACCCTTATTTACACGTTTTATTATGAAAAACGTCATTTCCATAAATATTTATCCAATTTCTCAATAAAAATTCATGAAATGACAAATAAACCATCTTCTTTAAATAAAAGAAAAATAAAGAATTAATTGCAACCATGACCTAAAAATTTCAAAAAATTACAAATACGTCACAAAATCAATTAAAATAGTAAATTTATATTTTACCATTAATTAAAGTAGTAAAGTAGTAAATTTTTGTTTTATATAATAAAATAATTAAATCAAAAAATTAAAAAACCAAAACTCAAATCAAAAGTCATCTTCCCCACTCTCCATTCCAAAACCAAACCCCAAGTCAACGGAAATGGGTGTCGATATAATTGAAATACTAATAACAATAATTTTAGGGATAATTGCAGTAGCGATCTCAAACCTTTCAATTTTTTGCATATTATACCTTAACATTTTATTTTGGCGGCTGCAGTCTCAAACCCTTCACTTTAACGGCAATTGGAGTCCATTGAACAGATTCCATCCAATACTCCATTAGTCAATATGAATTAAAATGTTTGAGTCAACTTGACAAATTAAATGAATGATAAAATGGTATATTTACAATTTCTATAATAAAACAATTAAAATAAAACAAAAGCACTAATCATCATCTCCAAAGACATCATCCCCTAAAATAAAAAATTTAGGAAACCCAGTCGTCGTCGCCCATCCACACGACACGAGATGAAGGAATCCAAAAGTTAATTTTGAACTTTGAAGCCAAGATAAATTTAATAATATTAAGACCCTCTTACATGCTTTGGAAATTTTATTTAGAATCCCGACAAGTTATCTTTAGAAAAGTACATGTATCTCAAGATACTCGTTCTCTTCAAATCTCTTTAGCTGCTTGATACAATCATTATCATTTTTCCAATAACTTTATTTTAGTTATGCCAGCACCACCTGGCCATTTTGGTGACTATAAATTTCTACAATTTGTTCTCTAATATTTGCCTTACAAGGAGAATAAAACTTGGATCAATAATCGAGACTGGAATTGGATGAACCTGGTTTGTCTAATTGGTAGTCGCATCTTAAATTTCAACCATACTAACAGCAATTGATCTTCTTCACGATTTATGGGGTAGAGCTGACTTTTACAGATCTACAATATGGTCCTCCCCAGAATTTCGTATTGTTGTTTGAGATTTGAGTACGCGATGGTGGAGGTTTGCGATGGCGGTGGTAGGCAGTGTAGCGGCGGGCAAATGGATGGTGGTGGCGACAATGACCATGATTTTTTATTTTAGGGGTGGAGGTGGGGATGGGGATGGGGTCTTTGACAATACTTTTGTTTTCATTTATTGTTTTGTTATAGAAATTGTAAATATACCAATTTACTCCTAATTTAATTTGTCAACTTGCATCAAATATTTTATTTCAGGTTCACTAGCGAAGTATTGGATGTAATATGACAATATGTTCAATGAACTCCAAATGTCGTTAAAATAAAAGGTTTGGGAGTGTAGTCGCTAAAATAAAATGTTAAGGTGTAGTTTGCAAAAAATTGAAAGGTTTGGGACTGCTGCTAATTTATCCCATAATTTTATACTAACTATTACAATTAATATCAATAAAAATAAAGTTGACCATCAAAATTAAGTTTGACTACAATTTCAATATTTTAAAGAGAGCAAAATATTTATTTGATACATATGCATATAAAATAATTAAAATAGTAAAACATAATAAAATTGACTCTTCTTCTCCAAACACCCCAACCCTAAAACCAGTAACTTCTTCATCGTGCACCGCCCAGTGGGCACTTACATTTCGACCAACACTGACGTCAAACAGTCGACAACTTCTTTTGGGTAAAAATCAACTCCAAACATCCTCAGCCTCCTTACCATCATTTTGACCATCACCGACTCTTCCAAATTTGTAGCCAATCCTCGCCCAATACCTAATTTTGTCGCTGCCCACCAAACAATAGACGCTAAATTCTTCAACCCCAGTCGGCGACATCAACACCCAAATCACACCCGTCATCTCATCTTTCTCAAATTCATCGCCCCGCTATGCGACACCAATATCATCGCCTGCCAACATTATTGCAACCACCATCGTGGTTGTTTTCTTCGCCATATCAACCCACGATTATCTTATACCTAATTAAAGCCCCAATATAGTTTTGGGGAAATGAGTTGAGGTAGCTCAAA
>CAIGRP010055811.1:0-15736 GCA_903798385.1 Fraxinus cuspidata
TAAAAAAGTAAACATAATTCAATATTATGAAATTAACGATGCATAATAAAGTTTTAGTCTTTTTTTTTAATGAAAGTAAGAACATATTTCAAATTGAATTTCTAAAACGAAAGGAAATAATCAAAAGTAAACTAATCTATATCTAATAGTTAATATTCCCATTTGAAATAGTAAAGAAATCAGAGACATTCAAATGAGTCACATCAATTGGACCATCACAATCAGTAAAATATGTCTTCACTTTTCCTTTTCCCTTGATTGATTTTTGGTAGAGATCCACAATGTATTTTGCTATACAACGGATACGTGTCCAATGCCATTTCATTCTATATCTAAAGCAACTTTCTTCGTACTCTTTTTTGAATGTGCTACTTTTATTTGCTCTGTGCCTTTTAAAATTATTGTATTGTTGCTGATAATTTTGTTGATTATTTCGTCCATAATTTATTCAACCTGCACGTCCTTGTCTTAATATTGTATTTGCTTCAGGCAATGCAATACCATTTGCTTCAGGCAATGGTACAGGTACAGAACCAGTTGGACGTAACTCATGATTTTTCATCAACAATTCATTATTTTGTTCAGCCACAAACAAATAATATATGAGTTCGAAATACATTTTGAAACCACGCTCATGATATTGCTTCTATGGGAGCACATTCGAGGCGTGAAAGGTGGAAAATTTTTCTCCAACATATCTTTATTAGTGATTTTTTCTCCACACAATGTCAATTTTGAACATATTCTGAATAGTTTAGAATTGTACTCACTAACAATTTTGAAATCTTACAAACGAAAATACATCCACTCATAGCGGGCTATGGGGAGGACTATAGTCCTCTAATGGTTATATCTTTCAATTAATTTTTTCCAAAAAACATGTGGATCTTTTTTAGTGAGAGGTTCAATTTTCAATCCATCATAAAAATAATGACAAAGGAAGATGAGTGTTTTTGCACGATCCTGCAAGGATTCTTTGTTTTATTCTTTTATTGTCTCTTTCAAACCTTTTGAGACAATATGGATATCAGCATCAAGTACCCATAATAAATAGTTTTTGTCAGATATGTCAAATGCAGCAAAATCAAGTTTTATGATATTTGTCATTTGATACTACACAATAAAACAAAAAGAAATACAATTAGCTTTGAAGAATATGATTAAATATCAAGTAATCAATATCAACATGACACAAATTATAAGTTTTTCTTCAAGAATAAACACTAATTTAAAATAATATATTCTTTGAAACATGTGCTACTTCGGGAGTACGTTGTATTTTATTATTGTTTTTTCAAAAGCAATATGTCAATATTCTTCTGGAACACTGAAAATTATAATTTATGCTATTCATGAGCAAGTAATATTCTTCAAAAATATTAATTATAATATTGTGCTATTTCAGAAGCAACATCGAATTATTATTTAGAAACATAAGCACTTCAGGAGCTATGTATTATTTACAAAGTTGTGCTTATTCGGAAGCAACAATGAAATACATTATCAATTTAAAAACAAAAAGATTCAACAACAATAATAGATACATTAAATGAATATAAAGAATGTTAATATAAAAAAATATTACGTCCGGAAGGCACAAGTCATTCATTAAAAAAAATGTTGAAAATAAATAATTATAGTCATGCAATTAGTTTTATACTGACATGTGCAATAAATAATGTGAATTAACAATGAAAGAATGGAAATAACATGTGATTTTCATAAGCAATTAGTTTTATTAAGAATTAACAGTACAATTATTTCTGAAAGATGTGAAAGTTAATTTGTATGCAAATAGGATAGGCAACTATGCATACAATTACAAATAATAAAATAATCACCGGCACGAAAACCAATACATAAACCATTACAAAAATCAAATCGAGTGCAAGTATTTGATGTTTTCATGAATATATGTGAAAGAAATTCACACGTCATCAAATTAATTTTGGTACACGTGATAAATGATTAAAAAAATTACTACATTCACTAAACTTTGAAAGAATTAATCTTTCGTACTGATAAGGTGCTGCGAAAAGAAAGAAAAAGAAAAGAAAAAATAAATGTCAATAAATTTGTGTGTATTATAATGAGAACCAAATCCATATATTTTTAGGGCAGGATTATGGATACAATGGTAATAATTTCTAGAGTTGCAAAGTATAATTGTCATTTACTAATAAACTTACAATTTACAACAATTTCCTACTTTGTGCTGTTTGATTGATAATTTTTTCTAAGAAAAATATTTTCCTACTTTTGACACAGTGACCATATTTTCCTTGAAAGTAAAGAAAATGTTTTATTTAGGGAAAGTTGGTTTTTATTTTTTATTTAATTCACTCCCTCTTTCTATTTCTCATCTACTCATCAATGAAAATGGACAAGTATAATAATTTGGTTGGAAACTAAATCAATCAAACACATTTAATTAATAATTTGCATACAAATAAGTTATAAACAATTGAATTGTTTAAAATTTATTTTCTTTCCATGTAATTGCAAGCAAAGGATTTTTTTTATAACCTGATCGGCTCGGTTATGGGTCGCCAGTTTATCAAAAAAAAAAAAACCGTTCAATTTAAGATGATTTAGGTAGTCATCAAACACTGTTGACATACCTATTATAGTTCCAATTTTTCATTCGAACTAACCGTTTTAAAAACACTTTTTAAACAGTGTAAAAAAATCCCCCTTTTCAGCCAAACTTGTTGACGTGGACCGGAAGAAAAAGGGAAGAAAAACAACATTTCAGAAGAATTTTCAATATTCTGGGTTAACACAGCAATACATTATTCCTATTTATAAGTAAAAAATCTAAAAATAAATTTTCAAATGACCGAATGAAAAATTTCTTCACTTAAAATTTAAGACTAATAATGATAATAACAAATAAAATCTGTACAGTACACAACATATGCCATACATACTTGTATGTTCAGTTCCCTGTATAGAATTGGATAATGAACAAATTTTATCATGTTCGATCCAACGCACCAAGATCCAGTGAATGATAAAATGACTTCATTTGATAATTGTAGCATAAAAGGATAATAAAAGAAAAGAATGGCAAATTTAAACCAAATTTCATTCAAAGAAAATTAAAATTTTTGCAATACCACAATTTGTTGCTGCAACATGTCTACACAACAATATGAACTCTGATCCCAACTGTGACTAAATATAATATTACAGAAAAAAAAATAAAAAATTAATACATAAACATTCTATGGTTACATCTGAGAGCCTTCCACAATTTGAAGTCACTTGGCCCGGGATTCATTTGGGTTCCCATCACCTGCCCTGTCCGCACCAAAAAGGAGAAAAATGTGTTCGACAAAATTGGCTCATGTTGAAATACTTCTTTTCTTTATTTTGCTCACTAAAGATACATGAGATCAGCCTCTTAAACATCAAAACTGAGTATCTCCGAACAAGGTCAAAATCGTTGTTACACTTGAATGTAAATCCCCCAAAGTATGTTACCAACTCTTCTCGATGCTGAATCCAATTATCCACCCAGAACGCACTTTTGTTTGGATATCTGTCTCTAAAAGTAGGGCATGAAGTGACCAAAATTGTCCTGGCCAGAGTCCACTTTGAAGTTGACATGGATTCGGGATTATTTCTGGTGCTGGTCTCCTATTAATGAGGACAAAATATTAAGAATGAAAATTTTCAATGATTAATCCCACAAATCAGATGATGAGGATTCTCCTTGTAGTAGTGTGAGAATATCAAGTATCTAACAAGCAAGAGTTTGGATTAGTTGACAAAACCATCAATTTTATTACTTATTCAACTATATATAGTATGACATTCTTCATAATTTATTTATTTCAACTCCAGTGGACAGATCTAGGAATGTAACACCAAAAAACCAAATCAGATCAAAGAATTTTGGGTTGAATATATAATCCTTTTCTTCTGTTTGGTTCATTGCTAGATAAAGAGAAATAAGTCAAAAGAAAAAAAAAAAAAAGAGAGAAATACACGCACCTCTAAATCTCCTCGAGGTACCATTTTCATTCCTACTCAATGGTAATTGACTTCTCTCACTACCCAGAGAGAGAATTTCTTGCAGTCTTTCGGGCCAATCTGAGTTCAATCTTCTAGCAAAGTCTGCAACTTCCCTGATCAATAAGATAAGTTACTGTCACATAAAAGACTACAAGATATTGAACAAGAAAGGCAAAGATATTAATTTTTAACCCCACCGACTGTTTCTTTGGTGTTCTCTGACTTATCTTTTCCTGGTGTCCAGAAAGAATACAGGGAGGGGAATTTAACTAGTTAACTTCCATGGCGTCACTAACCACATGATGTACTGTAGCACAAGTCAGAATAAGAATGCGAGGATCCTTTTATGTTATCCACAACCATCAAAAGTAGTACAACTGAATGATGAGAACATTGTAAAATTCCTTCCAACTCAAAATTGTAAAGAACAAAAATCAGATGGAAACCACAAGCACAAAAGCTTTTTATATATCCCTCACGCAATAGGCATATATGTAAGAAGAGAAAAGTGGCTGAATTTTTCAGTGACCAAGCCACTCGTGACCAATCTAGGTACTTGAACAAGGGTACAGGGCAAATATACATCTTGGCAAGGATAGAACAATTGGGAGTTCAATAATGATATATAAAATAGAGCTAACCAAATATTGTATATAGGTAAATATTGATCTGAAGTGAACACTAGATATTATTTCCCTGTGATAAAAAGAAAAGGCGTTCTTAAAGCTTGCATATCAGTTCCCGGTATCACTCTCAATTCACATAGTATATCAAAAAGTAGCATCCAGAAACTCCAGAAACCTCCGTCCATGATATGCTAGAGAAAACATATCCAACTGTGAGAGCAGAGGTAGATGTTGATCCTCGAAAGTTCTGGATCCTCTTTACATATAATGCGTTTAAGCTAAAAATGAAAAATGCACATCTCTACAAACTCTTTCCATTCTAACATCTATGAAACTCCAAAAACTTCATTAAATGAATTTGATCTGACTTTCACAAAACCAACTCAACTTTTAACAAAATTACAGAAAGTGTAAAGTAAAACTTGCTAGATTTTCCTCATTCTCCTCCACCTAGAATTTATTCTAAATCCTAGGAGAGGACCAAACTGAACACATATGAGCCAACAAACCTGAATTTGTTTCAAATCAAAACAAAAAAGCAACTTATTGTAAGAACTTATATTAAAAGGGTACTTTTAACACAAGCAACTGAATAACCATATAAGCCAACATGATCAACAATAAACCATTAACTATGCCAGCAGAATTCCTAATAATAAACCATTAACAAAATTACTTGTGTTCTGATTCTTAATGACTCCAACACCTGCACTTTGTAATAACTGAACAGGACTCACCTATCAATTTCTTCTTTCAATGCAGGGTCAATATCATCATCTAAATCACAATCATCAAACTCCTCTTCAGGTGCAAATCTGGCATTTCCAGTGTCCAGAAACTCTGTTGTGTTAACAAGATTAGGCGGAATATTGCCGTGAACCATAGGATTGTTGCATACAGAATCCATCTCATTTGATTCCTGAAACATAAAAAAGAATGTCAATTAGATGGGCACATAAACGAGTGTGCGTGGTGCATGTGTTTCTCTATGGAAGTTAAAGGGGACTCAAGAAACCAGTAACTCCCTAAGCGACCAACTTGTAATCGGTCTAAACTCAGGAAAGTGAAAGTGATCCGGACCTTCTTACTTATATCTACAGAATTGCTCGAAGAAGAAGTGCCATTTGAACAACTAGTGCAATTCAAAGGAGCAGTCTTCTGATGGTCTTTCCTCCTGCGGCTCTTCTTTTTAATTTTAGAAGTTGTAGTCCCCTTAGAATCTGCAAACACAAATCCATGTGGATTTAAAAGTCCCCCCAAAAGTAAAATAGAAAGGAAATAGACGAAAGAAGATAGAAGATTGAAGAAAATAAGTGAAATCCTTGAGGTTTAACGGCACTTTTCAAACACAAAGCATACACAAGCAAAGCTGATGGAAGATGTAGCCGTTAAAGTAGATCACCCATACCCAAAAATCCATAATAACAATTAAAAACTTAAATTGATGCTATCTACTAATTTAGCACCTAAATATAAAAAGGTACATGAAAACAGAGAACTTACTCTAGGTTCACAGCAGAAAATAACTGATTACCAGAAATAATATGAGAATGAATTCTATCTTCACTCTGTATACATAATTTCACATATTGATTCAGCAGAGAAGTATTTAGTTTCTTAACATTTAGGAGTTTAAAGTGGTCAACTAGTTGAATTGTGCAGCTATTACTTTGACAATTACTTGATCAAAATCTGCAGTCACAATTTTCTAATGGGAACATATACCATTAACAACAAATTCCATTATGTCTAGATTCTGTCTGTCTTTCATTTCCCTGATTATCTATAACATTTAAATACAACACCTACATCTTTTCATTCCACTTTGACTTTCCAAGTTGAGCAAAAGTATATCTTTGAATCATAACTATTTCAATTAATCGTACATTACTAATCCCACCAACCAAAAAGCCTATTCCAAAGAACAAAAGATCAGAAATTTAACCTTCACAAGCATAGTTACAGATACCTACATTTTCAGTGGAAATGAAGAGAAAATTACACTAACATCCCTGGGGTAACTCGGTATTACAGTGACACCCCTATCCTTTAAAAATTAAAAAGAAATACCTTCGCTGTCTTGGGCTCCATTAAAATGAGATTTGGGGGGAAATGTGTTTTGAAATAGTTATTTTTGGAGAACGTGGGTTAAAAAAAGGAAAAATTTTGGATTACGTGTATTATATTTTATAGGAGAATGTATGGTTGAAAATAAGTTTTGAAAAAAATAGAGCCTAAACAAGGGAGGAATAGTTGGTATGTTATGATGATGTTATTTATTTTAGGATGACTATTCTAAAAACCTTTTTGTTTTTTTGTAGATTGTGATAAAAGTTGATGAAATGTGTGGTTGAAAAGTTGTGGATCCTATAAAATGTATGATTGAAATTCATTGTTGACTTTGACTAGAGATTTTAATCCAAACCGAACAGGGGCTAAATTTTGAAAAATAGAAGGTCTCTAAAACTCGCAAGTACTGTTTTGATTTTTGATTTCCAACATCACTAGCGGTATGTGATGGAGGTGAAACCAATTTACACCTAGAATGCATAAAGTAAAAATATTTCTAAATTAAAACATTTAAAATTTTATGTACCATCATTTATGACAACTTACATTCGGATCATAGGCATATGTCTAGCACTAACAATTATTTTCTTGTAGTCAAGAACATGGTGAAGGTCCACTTTCCATTTATACCGTAATTTCTCCCAAGCGTTCAAGATAATTGAAACAAATTTACAAACAATATTTTATATCTTTCCCATCCATGCATGAATAACAGAGAAGAAACATATCGTTCCTCAAGTGCATGAATAGGTGCCAAAAACAACTCTCCCATAAGGTGAAGATGAGAGATTGGTGTTTTATGTATTAGACATCTTTTTAACCTTTGAAAAGCGTCACAAGGGGAATCCACAAAACAATCGATGGAGGTCTTTGTAACTTTTAAAAAGGAATGCAGTAGAAATATAGTAGTCAGTCACCTCAAGGGGTTTCTAGTATAATATACTCTCATAAATTAAGATAAATTGCCCAGCAATTTAGTTGATATAACCGTAAAATATGAAATCTTGCTTCTTCAATATAGGGGTTCTAGTATAATATACTCTCATAAATTAAGATAAATTGCCCAGCAATTTAGTTGATATAACCGAAAAATATGAAATCTTGCTTCTTCAATATTAGGACAGTACATATCTTTCCCATGTTCTCCCGACATGCAGAATGTCAGTGGTAACAACACTGAATTCAATAAAGAAGGTATAAAATGGAAGGAGAGTCAAAGAGAGACAACAACAAATACCTCCATTGCCTCCATTAATATAGGACAAGAGGTCATCAACTGAACGATCATCCACACGCTCTGCTTCAGCCTCAACATTCTATAAACATTGAAGGTCAATTACCTCAGTCTCAACTTGCATAAAACATATATCATTGTAGTGACAAAATACCAGTACTCGCAAGCAACTTATTAAATCTGAATATAAATGCTCTTCGCATAAAACCTTGAGAAACGCTGGAGGGTAATAACGCAGTACAGGAAATAATAATTTAATCACCTTTAATCTCTCTCTTTCTTTTAACTCTTTCCTCTTTCTGGCATACAATCTATTTAATAGCCGAATCCGAGGATCATCCATTGTGTTTTTGATGGGCTCCAATTTTTCTTCCTGAATAAATAAAATGCGTCAACGTAAGAAAATAAATGTAGAAACATGGATTTACCCCAAAGAAATGAAAAGGACATTCAGCATGTACACTGCTTGCAAGGACAAGACACCTCTGTGAGATCATCAGGCAGGTGAAATATCTCTCTGATCTCTTCTGGAGTCTTGCCCTCAATCACTCGTGCAAGTGCACGACTGGTGAGATCTACCAATGGCTTCAGTTCAAGACTGTCAGCAGCGGAAGTCAGCTCACAAAGCCGTTTAGTATCCATTCGAACAAACCTTTCGTCAAAGGACTTCCTCTCCTGCAATAGAAAAGAACTAAATGTGTATCTTTATTTCATCTAAAGGACTCATTTCTGCCGTTTCACAAACAATAGTAACATACTTTTAAGTGTTGTTTGGGATAATGTGGAACTCAAGATGAGGAAAATCAACTTTACAAAAAGGTAAAGTTTCGGGACATGTAAAAACCTTGTTAGAGTGCCCTGGTACTTGATGAAATCGACAGTAATCAAGAATCAAGCTCAACATGGGAGGATTGACCCGTGAAGGAAGGGAGATGGGATAACACTTCGAAGATCCTGTGCCTGATTGTATTTCATGACATATGAAGGGACAAAATATGGCAACCTCTTGTTCCACTTGTAGTATTGAACCATCAGAAGTTTGAAGCCACACGTGAGCCTTCAGCATCTGATAATGCACAATATAAACACAACAAATCAAAATAATCATGATTTAAAAACAAAACAAACAGTGCAACTCAAGAACCATGATAAGTGGGAAGCTTAACGAAACATTGGAAAAGATGTACTGTTCTCATGATCTTTTTCTTCTCTTTAGCTCCTCTCTCCAAATATAAGTAACAAACAACGCTATCTCCCAGTTAAACACTCCTACTTTAATGTGGAGCATTCACTTATGCCATAATTAACAAGGAAAAGAACCAGATGTTTGGATCTGACTTTTTTAGTCTTCGCTTTCTCCCAGTGTAATGTTTGAAATTGATGGTGATATAGATCTTGGGAGAGTCATATCTCAAAAGCTAGCCGTTGAAATTGGAAAGCCCAAGTCTCTTAAACACACGTCGAAAGTCCATACTTTATACGTGTGATTCAAGTCTCATACATTACTGTGAGAATCGTAACAATCCACAACGCTCCTTGATCCTTGCACGCATGAACGCACATTGCTATGCCGACGTAACCATCAATGTCGCTCAATTGCAACCAGGAGACATGGTGCCTGTTCTGATACCAATAATATATATCTTAGGAGATTCATACATCATAAACTAGATGTTGCCTTTTGAAGTTGGAGAACCCAAGTCTATGTGAACCATACACCGAAAGCACATACTTACGATGTGGATTCAAGTCTTATACCTTACAATGGGAACCATGGTAAGCCATTTTCATAGTTGCTTACTCCCTCGTAGGGGTTCAAAACTCTCCCCTACCCCCCAACATCTTTACTTCCCCAATTTGATAAAGTGATACTCTATAAGATGGGTCCAGGGAGACATGACCCTGACCGTGACCCATAAAATTTACAAATATACAGGAACTCTATATCGGCACAAAAATATACCACACTTCCCTGCTTTATGTATAACATCTACAATAGAAAGACAAAGTCTGTACAAACAAGGACCCCTGCAATCAATTGAAAGGGACACAACCTTTTGCACTTGTAGTATCCCTGTGTTCACACTTTTGTCAAAAACTGCTATCATGAGTTACGCACCTACGAAGCCTTTTTAAGCCTCATTTCCGATGCAGGCATTGTTTAATAAGAATACTTGAAGCTTACACCTCAATTCAAATCTCGCCTCACATGAGGATTTCAAAATGTCTCGAAGATTATGCTATAATTGATGTTTTTGAGGTTAAAGCCTCGAGGCAACTATTGTGTTCGCCCATGGTCTTGTGTGTAGATGTCAAAATAGTTAGTGTAGTCCAGACGCAAAACGTCCCACCGGGTAAAAATCAGATCCAAACTATTCACGGGTTTCTCCACCATAATAAACGACTTGTCTAACTCGACAACTCATGAGGATCAGCCTGGTTTATTAAAAAATAAAATTAAGTCGTTATAAATAGGCATTTTTCTTCTACATCCTTCCACACAATCTCTCTTCGTCTCACACTCTCTTCGTAGTTTTCGTACTCTCTAACTTCTTACATTCCCAATTCCTTCATACTAATACCAAAATGTTTTTAAATTCGATTAAATTCAACTTTCAAGTATATTTGCACTATACAATTTTTTTTGTTCTAGTTAAGTAGGTGCCAACTTTGATAAAATATACTTAACCTATAATGATGCATAAACTATTACTCGTAAATTCTTCTTATAAATTATATTTTATATTTCACAAAAATAAAAATTGTAATCCACAAATACATTAATGAGAACATTTGTTTTTTAATTATGATTTACTTTCAAATCACATTAAATTTCTAAAAAATGAAAATAATAAAACACGGTGGAGTGGACCTGCTTGGCCTGCAATATATTGATTTGGAAGATGGTCTAGGCTAGGCTAGGACCAGATTTTATATTTGGATTAGCGCAGGTCATATCAGAATGGCCCACCCATTTTGTCAACCCTAGTCTTGCAAATTTTGGACATTTTATTAGTTGCCTTAGCCTTTTGAACTAATTATTTATAAACAGAAATGTTTTGCGGATTTTTCGAGTATACACTATTGCAAGGGGAGGAGGATGAAAAAGAATGAGAAAAAAATTGATAATGATGACAAGGATCATAGGAGTATCAAATATATTGATGATATTAGACATCCTATTTGTAGCAATGATATAAGAGATTTTTGAGTTGTTAATACTTTTAATAGTAAATTACAATTTTGTGAATTTTTTTAAGATTTATTTATGGTTTATTATAAGCATATTTTTGTATTTTTATATTCTTCTGAATTATTTTATTGGCTCAGTGAGGTACAATGTCTTGGTATCCGATTAAGCCTTTTAAAGCATTTCAACCAATCTTCTTTATTAATATTAATTCTCTTCATCATACCCAAAGGATTGTAACTCTAATATAAGATTATGAGAGGTGGAATCCTATAGAAAAGAATAGTTCATTGATCAGAACCCCTACTTTTACAAAACAGATTAATGCTAAAAAGGGGGGTGTGTCTATGCACGCATCCACGTGTGTGTTTTCTGCTTCTTTCGTGTTTTCATTTAATAATCTAGAGGTCCAAATCTCTGAAGTAATTCTTAAACATAATGGTGGAAAGTCAGGTGGCATTTAGCAGAAGGATACAGATTACGTAAACAAATGCAGAAAACTAGCAACCAATAGTCTAACTGAAGTCCGATAAATTTGATTGCACCATCTTCTCATTTAAATACCCCCAACCCTGGTTATGCAGCTTTACATTCAAAACTGTCCAAGTAAAAATATGGCCAGGCATCTCACACTGGTACTATATAAGATAGAATGTCGTCCACAGCCCACGCATGGAGAGAGCCTTGAAATTTATGCAATAGGGGTTCACAAATGCATCAATCAGTACGGCCAATTCCACTGCCTAAAAAAATCCACTTGTAGCACATAGGTCTTACCAGATACAATTATACACAGACTTATTTTACTTCCTAAATGAATGAACTTTATGCCCAATGCCTTTTCGTTTGGTCTTTTTCTCCTCAAAGTTCATTGCCTAAAGGAAACAACCAATGCCTGAAGAGCATCCTTGTCCCAGTAAATCTTCATTCTTCATGGCAGGGTATTAAGAATTCATCAGTGTATCAATATGAGTGATAATAAAACAAAGGTAGGGAGTTTCAATATGACTACAGAAAAAAGAGACACAATAATCAATTGAACATAAAGCGCATCTACAGAGATACATTACAAACAAGCAAAATAGGAATTCAGAAGCATTAAATAATAAAAAAGTTCGCATGTAAGACAAACCTCTGGCTTTATTATTTCGCTGTCAGCTTCTGTCATTATTTTGAAAATTGAAAAAAACAAATGTCCGAAAAATCACTTTCAATAAAATGCTCCTGTTGTAAGAAAGAAGAGCGTCAGAATATAGTCAACTAATCTCATCATCTCTACAAGCCATTTAGCCTGTAGGTTTCATGTCCGAAACATAATTCCAGAGTACAAAACTTGATATATGCATAAAAACAGATCTAATTTAAGTACATCAGTGGTATTACTATCTGTATATCAACTAGATAGAACTAACTTGAAAATTTCTGAAGCAAAAAGAAACAACAATCCATTCTTGTGTGAGATGTCCAGTTCTTATAAAAGATATTAAGAGGTACCAGGTGGGGAATTTAAAAGTGATGAAGATGACTGTCTCACATAAAGACGGCTTCAACATAGGTTTGAAGTAATCTAATAATTACTCTCCCTGTCTGAATTTGAGAATAGAGTTCTTGGAGAAAGCTTTACCTAGCATATTTTCCCATTTTATGCTCTCTCTCTCTCTCTCTCTCTCTCTCTCCCCCACAACCACAACCACATCCATCTCCAATTTCAGCCCCACCAACCCACACAAAAATCATCACCACTGGCCTGCTCTCTCTCACTCTCTCAACTCCACATCCATTTCCAACCCCGGCACCACCAACCAGCAGCCAAATGTTTACTGCTAATAAAATAGGTCAGACCATATCAATTACCAGCATGCCAACTCCACCCACACAAAAATCATCACCACTGTACTGCAGGAATCATTCAGAAGCTCGAAAATAAAAATAGTGGTATTTGATAGTGACAACATATGGAGGCAGGGAAATATTCATCACTACCACCTCCTGACTATCAGTCAGTCCCAACAAAAACCCAGCAAAGACCATCTATCCATGCCAGTGCCACCATGGAATGCATTGAACCTCCACCGCCCCCGCCAGCCAAAAGGTCCATAAAACAACAGTCTCCAACTAATCCTAGATAATCACCTAGCCATCACCACTGACACGGTTATGAAAGCACATCTTCCTCCACCAACAGTCAACTTTACTGCCAGTGTGCAACAATTCCTCATATATCCCATTGCTCAGGACCAACCCTCTCTCCCTCCTTTAAAGGCTGCAAATCTCCAAATCTAATTGCAGATAAAAGGTAGCCTGGGTTCTTGAGTTACAGATTAATCTAAGAAGCATAAGAAAGAAATGTGGAATTGGCTGGAAAAAGGCGTAATACTATCTTCATTTGCAGACCATGACATTGTAGTAAAACAGTCCAAAATGGAAATACAGACATTCAAATTCAGAAGGATGAAGCATATTACTATATTAGAGTTAAATATTCTTAGACGATACAAATGACCCCTAAACTGCAAAAATGCATATCCTTTAGTCATAAAACTACACATCTTGACTGTTTTTCTTTACTTCAAGAAACAGACTTGGATGTCATAAATATATGCAGACCCAGAAATAATAAGTTTTGACAATCACAAAATGCCACAAAAAATGAAAAACGTCTAGTAGTAAGCAAAGTAAAAACTATAAGTTGATTACACTTAATTCCAGTAATTTGTTGGCACTTGAAAAGGTCCATGTAATGACAGTCAAAACATTTGGCATAAAAAAAATAATAATTCCCTCTCTTTTTATTGTTTTCTCTTGTTATGCTCTTTTGTTTCCTGACAACTCTTAGAATCAAGCAAAAATTGTAAATGCTGATTCAACAAGCCCTAATCCCCCCGTCAGACATCCCAATTCATATCACCCCCAATCCAACAGCTATTGACTAACAGGCCGAAAAGTGTATAACATAACAAGAACAGATAAGGAATTCAATGTAAATGACAGTCAAAACATTTGGCATAAAAAAAAAAAAAAAAAAATTCCCCCTCTTTTTATTGTTTTCTCTTGTTATGCTCTTTTGTTTCCTGACAACTCTTAGAATCAAGCAAAAATTGTAAATGCTGATTCAACAAGCCCTAATCCCCCCGTCAGACATCCCAATTCATATCACCCCCAATCCAACAGCTATTAACTAACAGGCCGGAAAGTGTATAGCATAACAAGAACAGATCAGGAATTCAAGATTATATAATTTATAACCTCGAATCAGGTTGTATTACCAATAAACATCTTCCGCCATTAATTAAAATGCAAATCTGGCGTCTTTATCCTATCAAATAAAAAAGGAAAAAAAAAAACATAATGGCTATAGAACTGTGCGTGCATAGAAACATAGGTTCAAGTACCTGAAGAGAAAAGAGCCTTTAAATCATAGAAATGGCGGTTGTCGGCAAAAGTAGATATGGGATAAATGATAGACAGACGAGAGGAGACAGAGAGAGGGGAGAAGAGGGGAGATGAATATCAGAATATAAAATGAAATATTACAGAAGGCCCTTAACCTATTGAATATGTAGCGAGTAGGCTCCACTTTTCATTTTTTGTAACATTTGGATCTTTGGACGATTTATTTTTACTTTATTCTTTAGAAGTAATTATACTGGCACTACATTTTTATGTTGCACAATTATTCAATTATCGTTCTCATTTTTTTCTTATTATTGCACTTATATTCTCACTTTTTTGACTTTTTTTATAAGTAATCTTTCATTAATTAGTACATTCATGGTTATCCTTTTTGTCCAAATGTACTATGTCTGAGTACTTTAAAAATTGAAAAGCAAAGATTTTATAGCATTTTTGTAATTATTGTGTGCTTTAAAATAACTAATTTAAAGGCAATTATTTTATTGTACTTCTATATTTTTTCTTAATTTTATTTAGAAATATGAGAAAAATAAGTATTTTTGGATCTAGTTAAACAAAAAGTGATAAATAGTGGAAGATTGACAATAAAATGCGATAAAAAGAAGTTACTACAAGTGCAACAATAAACAAAAATTAGAGAACTTTCATATAATAAAAAGAGATGAATATATCACAGTACTGTTATAAAATTATAGAGAATGACAAGAATAAAAAGAGAGAATAAGAAAGAAAAGTAGAGAGTCAAAACTCAAATGTATTATTTTATTACTGCTTACAAGGATAAGAAGAGAAAAATATAGAGTTGAAACACAGAAAAAAAGGAATCTCGTATCAATTATGGGATTATTGTAGATTTTATATATGATATAACTAGTGCTCAGTTAAGAAAGATTATTTTTTCTTTAGTTAGAATATTATTTTTCCTTTTTTTCTACATTACATTATATATTGAGGCAGTGATTACTGTAAAATTATTGAGAAGAAAATAATTCTTTTCATCTCTATCATGTCTATAGAATGTTACTATCAAATTTCAAAATAAAGGATAGATGTCATGTCACATTCGAAAATAATGGAAAATGAAAAATTATTGGAATCAGAAACATTGTTAATCATTTTTCTCATTCTATTGAAAATGTGTTATTGGTAGATAATCTCAAACATAATTTACTTAGCATTAGT
>CAIGRP010055817.1:0-22325 GCA_903798385.1 Fraxinus cuspidata
ACATCTCCCATATATTATGAATAGTAAAATATAAAGAACCATATGGATACATGAATAAAATAAATACATACATATTAAATAAGTTAATTCATGTATCAAAATTAATTTCTAACATTCATGAATCAAGTTTCAATTTCCAATAGGATATGTTTCTAAGCATTTGGCAATCAATGTGGAACTTGTCACAAATAAAGCATTTATTCTGTTGAAAGTGAGTTATCGTAAGAGTCTGGATGTATTTCATTCTAATTGAATTGATTATAGTTGGGGGAAAATGAGTGATTTGTGTGTAGATCAAATTATCAATTAACATAATCAATTAAATAAAATAAAAATAATAATTCAATAATAATATAAACATAATATATAAGTAGAGAGTTAGAAAGCTAGTCTTCGAAAGTCACGTCAAGAATGTCCTGAAGTCGTGTTGTCTCCCCTTCGTGCGAATACTTTCAACAGTATAAGGCTTCAAGATAAAACACATATAGCTCACAATCAGTTCTCCTTTGACGGGCACCATCATATAGAGATAAAGAACTAGCCTTTATCGAGTTACCAAAAATATAAAAATACAATATGAAATCCATATGTAGAATAATCCTTTAACTTTTGTTTTCAAATTGTATTTTCTTGTTGTAGTTAAATATGAAAATTCCCATCCCTTTTGTAGTGTGAAAAACACCCCACAATAATAACAATTAATCCAATTAAATTGTAAGTTACACTTTAAAGTTGTTAGTTTTAATTTTGCATTAAGATTGAAATTAAAACATCAAACTGCAATATTAAAATTTTATATTAATTTTGAATGTTTAAACCTTTTTGTTACAACAATATTCTCTGCAAATTAGGGATTACGTGTTTCTACTTAGCTTATTTGATTGACAAAATTAAAGAAAACAGTCATAATCAAGGATCATTTTTTTAGGAAACCAATTAACTAATAAAAACTAGTCAAAAGGAAAGCAATCAATATGCAGATGATCCGTGGGCTGTTGCTACGCCTAATGTGCTTGCCATGTTCAACCTTTGCCTTTGGGGTCGTCTTGGTTGGACATGTATAATTTTGTGCCATGTAAATTGCATCATTTACCCCTGCCAAAAAAATAAAAAAAATCGTCCTCGAATCTTAAATTGTATATGTTACAAAAAAATCAATTCAAATTTCGTATATAACGAAAATTTTTGAAAATGTTATGGGGCGGTCACCATCCCTGCTCCTCGTCCCTCCGCGGCTAAACATCAAGTTGTTTTACTGATGTTCAGCCAAAACTTGGACCAGTGTTTCTGCTTGAACATCCATAGAAGAAAACACTCTTCTGCACTAGCACAATTTCAACTTATTTTAAAGTTTACCGCAAGCCAAGGATTCATTTAGAAAACGAATCATCATAGTAGAAAAAAGGGACGAAATCACTCCAAACTATTTATCATACATATATCAATTAGCATATATTGAAGGTATAAGTTAAAAGAATTTGTGTCAACTTCTCTACTGCCTAATCAACAATAAAAATTTTCAGCTGCAAATATAAACAAATCAACAGTCGATTATTGTTATCATCTTTAAATGACATGGGATTTACCCTTAAAAATGTCCCATTAATAACTCATCTCAATATTGCAATACCATATTAATCCCAAAATATATTATGATAGTCATTTTAAACTGCAATTAGTCTAGTACCTTTTTATCTCATTTTAGTCTCTCAATATGAACCTTAAAATTGCACACGACTTTCACGTTATTTATTCATCAACGGAAAAGCCTCTTCGCTTGCATTTTAACTTTCAAATTGACGGTTTCTGTCAATCGGGATTCAAACTCACATATTAAGTACATTGGGACCCGAACCTCACTTTTAGTATATCTATGTGGGACTTGGACTGTGGTTAACTGAAGAGATGTTATAAAGTGTGAGATTGCATTTTTATGTACTTTTTGCAAGCCCACATTTAGTAAGTATACATATATTTTCAAAGTTTGAAACTTATTATCTGATATACTATTCTGTAGTAAAACTGAAACTTACTATTCAGATCAAGCTTCTGCTGTCTATATGTACTGGTCAAAATAAAGCTTAATTACCAACTTCAATCATCAATTAATTGCTATTTTCTACACTGTTTTAGATCATTAATACTAAAAAGAGTTCTATATTATAATAAAAGAACTCCTACATTTATAAATACCTAATAGCTACTAGTTGGTGGAACTGCTGCATACTGCTTGTCCACAACTTCGATAAGCTTGTTAGCTATCGCACTCGCATGTATGATCGAACCGTCACAGAGCTGCACAACAACATTAAATCGTACCAAAATTTTATTGACTTCATGATAATAATATAAATTGAGTTCATCAATTAAGATGAAAAAAATTACTAAAACTACCTTAGAGCTGAACAAAAAGCTATAGTAATCCCCAATTAGGCCTCCAGCAACATGATGAAGATCAAGATGAAGCTCCTCAAGAACCTTTGATACAAAGAGTAAGCTATTGATTCTCTTCTGTTGAACAAGCTTGACAGTAACTTCATCGTCCACAATGCGAACGTCAACCTCAGTGTTCTTCGATTTCCTGTGGAGCCATGAGCATCTCAAGGATGAGACATTACATGGCTGTTTCATATCATCTAAAGACTCTGTGTCAATATTCCCCTCCATGGAATCATCTTCTCTTTTGGCCCTTTTCATCCTCTCCTTACAACATCTCTTCTTCTCCACTAACACTTTTAATTCATTCACTGTCCTCTTAAGCTCGTTTATGTATTCGATAGCATCTCCCACAACCGAGGCTCTATCTTTCTTAGATTTTCTCACAAAAAAAAAAGTGTCAACATGTAAAAATCACTTCCAAAAAGTATATGAACAAAATTGCTTATTTTGTGCATTTGCAATAAATCTCTTAAATTTAAATTTCACTCTACAAGAAATTTCAGTTTTCGCGATGAAATTTTTTGTCTTTAGAAGTTTCTTGACAATTCTTCTCAATGAAACAACATAAAAATTCATTTTATGAACGAGAAGTTTCTTGATATGTAGCAAATGTGTACAAATTCTAGATCATATGTATATATAAACACAGAATTTCAACGACTATAAGGGAATTAAAGTGATTACCTTGGTGGGGTTAGGAACCAAGCTCCTCAAAGCCATGAATTTGTCATTGAGAAGAACTCTCTTATGCCTCTCAGCAGTCAAATGTTTGGTATCGTTACAATCCCTATTTTTACCAATGCAATCCATATCACCAGTAAAGCCAAAAACCCCATTATCAAAGTGCCTCCCATCACCACCATCCACATCTCTCTCATCCTCCACCCCAGGGAACAAGGATCCACTAGTCCTTGACCCTCCCAGTGCATAGCCTCCATGCGGTAAAGAGTGAAACAACTCCTTCAGCAAAGGGGGCTGTGGTGGAAGATTCAAAGGCAATAGAGGATCATACACAACACTTGCCGAGGCCAATGTGCCGTTGACTGGATTAAGATCCCCTAAGCGGCAAAGGGAAGCCAAGAAATTGGGAGATTTCTGGGCCGAGTGAAGTAAAGAGGCTGCGGATGATAAGCATCCAGGCAAAGGAAACATATTGAGCAAATCAGGTGTTGTGGGATATGGAGTTTCTGGCAATGAATATTGATTCATATTTCCATTAAAATTACTCATTTCTTGCCAGTTTGAATCATTCACAATTTCTTGCATCAAATGAGTCTCCCCTTGCTGCATAATTTGCTGTTGATATTCCATCTCCAAGACTGCAGCAGCAACATCTTGTTGAGTGGGATGATTTTGAGTGTAATTTAAGTGTTCCTCCATAGAAAAAGTTGGGTTGCTGTAACTTGGTATATGGGTTTGTGAGAAACCATCCTCAGCTTGAATCAAACCTTCTTGCTGCTGCATATTGCTGGGATCAAAACAACCAATTTCTTCGTACATGTTTATGCGATTCACCAGATTAAAACTGTTTTATTGTCTATGTCCTTGTCTTTGAAACTTCAAGAAACAGACAAAAAACTGTCAGAGAAACAGTACAATGACTCATAAATATACAAAAAGAGCATCTGCAAACCCTAACCTTTTTGTGATACAAGGTGGGGTTTTCCAAGAAAATTTGTTTGTGCTTCAAAATAAGAAACGGTAGAAGATGCATGAAACCCACAAAAAAATTATGTGATTGTGGCCAAAAAAAGTAGAATTCCATGAAAATCAAAAAGTTTTCAGTAGTAAAGATGGGTGGGATTGGAACAGAAGAGAAGATGGTACTCGTAGCAAATAAAGGAATAGTTGGTTAGTTGGTTTGTTTGGGGTTAGGGGGACGTGAAAGATAAGCATGGTTCGTGTTTGGTTACATTTCTAAGCTTCTTATAAGCACTTTTAAATGAAATTTACTTATAAGTTATAAGCCACTTTTAAGCTTAGCTATACGTAATTGGAAAGGGTTGGAAGTTGGTTACTGAAATTCTCATGTAATGGGACCCAATCATGTTGTTCGTATTTTCTGAACACTGAATAGTACAATACCGCACCTTGATTTCAACTTTCACCCCACTACTACCCCACCTCCTATGTGTTATTAATGGACTCGTTACAATTTTATTTCAAAGTTCTTCCATTTATTTGGCAATGGTAAGAGTACAATCGATATCCTCTCCTACGTTTCATTCTTGGGAAGTTCGTTTTTGAATAATTATTAAACTCGAATTGATCGATTTGACAAAAAAAAAAAACTTAAATTACATATCAATTCAAAATTAAACCAATCATGATAACATTAGTTAGTAGATTAACGAGGAGACCAACTCTCACTAGGTCGTCTTTGTTTTTTTGTTATAATAATAATAATAATCAAAATGATATATAAAAATCTATGACTTAATTAAAGTGTTGAACCTAATTATTGTTAACATGCGAGTTGTGGCCGGCCCTAGGCACAAGCCATCTAGGCAAAGGCCTAGGGCCTCAAAATTGTGGCTTGGGCATAGTGCCTCAAAATTTAGATGAGCTTCAAAACAGAAACGGAAAAATTCATATATGACCCACTACGAAAAAAAACTAATTTTTGATTTATTGGGTAATGGCAATGTTTTCAAAAAATACTAATTACAATATTTATTACCTTTAAATATACTAGCTTCCAAAAATACAACCAAAAACAGATTTGTAACTGATGTAATTATAATTCAGAAAAATTCACGTTCAAAATTAAATAAATATACAAAAATCAAATATCGTCTGAGAATATCATTTCTTTTGCACAAAATTATACTTTCAAACATCATATTCAGCCAAAAAACCTTCACGATACAATTCTTGCAGTCGTGCCTGAATTTCAAATTCTAATTCGCACCTAGTATATTCAATTCTTCATTGGAAATCTTTAAACAAATAAGAAGATGATTACAAAATATATATTCATACAATGCATTTGGAAATGAAACGAGAGAATATATTTCCCATTTATAATGTATTCGGCAATCTTTATCACAAACAATCCACAATCATGACTGAAATAATATAGAAAAACGTTGTTAAATACTCAAAATTTTCGAATCAGGTTTCAATTTAACCAACCAGGAAATAAAAACAATTTATATAAGTAAGTTGTAAAGTGACCTTAATGACAGATTATGTACATCAATGCAACCTTGAACATTGACAAACATTGCACTCATTAAAATTAATTAATCTAATACTAACTTAGGTACACCAATAGCATCTCACTTGGTCTACTTGAACATAATGTGCTTAGTATCTGTAAATATTAATCTACGGTAAGAATTTAGATTTCTTGAGAGGGTTCTAGATGAAGGCGAATACAAGTGAATATGAAGAGTCACCAATTTAGAGTTTTTTGACCTTGATTAACGTCCATGAGAGGCTTGTTTGGTGGAGTAAAATCAGCTGCCAATTAATTATCTTGTTTAGGAGTTAAGTGATTTACGTTTTTTTTTCTTTTTACTACAATATTGTAGTATTTGTGGGATAAAATTCTTTAACATGTAATTATAGAATTTTTATTAAAAAACAGGTAGCCTGCGTGATTTTCACAAACCGAAAAAGGGTTGGATTATATTTTATTTACACAAACCGTGTGCACTACAGGAAGAAAATTGAAGGGTCTCTTCATTCTTGAATTCAGAATCCTCCAATCTCCTCTCCAAAGTTTCAATTCGATTTCTGCTTGTTCACTCTCTCTAATTTAGGATTCGTCAATTTCCATTCCAGCCTATCTCGGCATCTCTAATAAGTCCCAAAAGTTTTCCGTTCACATCAAGACCTCATATGAAATAGAGAATTTTGGATTCTTACTTGGGATGATTCTTTGGTACGAAGTGTTGAATAATGTAAATAAAGTAATCAAACATTTGCAAACAGAAGACAAATATATTGATGTTGCTTGGACAATTTAAAATGGCTCATTTCATTTTTCAAAAGCTATAAAAAAATAAAAAAATAAAAATTGGTTTGGATCTACCATGATTGATGCTAAAGAGATGGCAAGTGAACTAGACATTGAACCGAAATTTCCTGAAAAAAGAGTTATATATAGAAAGAAGCAGTTTGATGAGACTTATTGTGAAGAGATGACAGAAACATTTAAAGAATCTTTTAGGGTTCAATCAATTCTTATATATTGTAGATCAAACTCTATCATTACTTCAAAATATATTTGAACAATTTCAGAAATATGATGATATTTTTGAATTTCTATTTGATTTGGAAAAGCTTAAATCCATTGGTGATGCTGAACTAAAGTGTTATTGCATTAATCTTGAAAATTATTTGAAGCATAACATGGAATCTGATATTTATGGAATATAATTATTTTTTGAGTTGAAAGTTTAAATAAAGCAATACTTACAGAAACTAATGGAGCAACTCATATGTAGATTACATTAAAATAATGAATTGTTGTTTTGCAAATGATTGAGTTGCTTATAGGGTATTATTGACTATTAATTTAGTAACAGTTGTATCCGCTGAAAGAAGTTTTTCAAAATTGAAATTGATTAAGTTTTATATTTGATCAATCATATCACAAGAGAGATTGAATGGATTATCTTTGATTTCTATTGAAAAATATGTTGAAAAAACTTGATTGGGTTGTTTGATTACTAATTTTGCATTTCAAAACGTGAGAAAATTAAATATGATGCTATCTTAATCTCTCGGGTTGTGCGTGATATTTTATTTTACAACTCTATCTTTTAAATTGTATAAACTTTTCATTTAGATAAAGATATATTTTTTTATTTAAATATTGTTATATGTGTAAAAAAAAATAAAAAATTATAGGATCTCATAATAATTAGTCATTTAGGCCCTCAAAATTCTCAAGGTCGATCATGTTGAATTACTATAGTGATGGATGGGGATATGGTCTCACATTAAAACGAACATCTATAAATTTTGTGTTTTCTTGTGTGTCTTTATTTTCTTATTACGATTTTCTTGCTCCTCTTTTCTCAATAATTACGACCATAGTTTTTTACATGTATTTGAAAATATTTATTTTTAGAAAAAATGACAATAAACTAATTTATTTTTAATAGAATTTTGATAACTTGGTTTGATAAATATTATATATTTCGAGAGAAAAGGGAATCAAAGGGAATATTTCAAGTATTGTAAACATCATTTATCTTTTATGGTCAAATTTTAAAATATAATGAAAAAAAATTATGAAAAAAGAAATGAAAGGCATGAATACATCAATATAAATATTCATAGCTTATGAAACCTAGTATAAATATTGGAAAAGGAACATTATTTTCCAGTCACGAGTGATCTTCATATTAGGTAATTTCTGCCACGAGAGGAAAATGAACATTATTTTCATAGTATTAGCAAGAAGATAAAATCATACTTAAATCAATACTTCCAAATTTCCCTTTACTTCGTGTGAGAAGCTTGCAATGCATATATCTTGTTGGGGAGGGGGGGCAATGCGGGGTTGTGCTTTACGACAAGTGAAGAACTTTCGATTCCTAGATAACATTATCATTTGTAGCCTAGTTTAATAGAACTGATTCTATTGTGAATACAGGGAAACAAAGCAAAACAAAAGATAAAATGCTGATGCTCCTTGAAGCTTGGAATTGAATTACAGTAACAGGAATCCAGAATATTTATAGAAGTGATAAATAGGGATTCTGTGTTCTGAAAGGGACTCTTGAGAAGAATCAATCCAGTTAAGGTATTAACTACCTTTTTATATTTCTTCTCGTTCACAATTCGAATAATCGAACGGAAAAACAGGAAATTTTATTTTGTTGAAGTCTAAAGTCGTGCATTAGTTCAGGTCTACCATGATTAAAAGGAAGACCTCGAGGTCGACTTTCTGAGACCGTACCACCAAGCCCCATGCCGCCGTCATCAGAGACCATCATTAGATCGGTACTGTAGTTGATATAATTTGGGACAGTCAAATTGATATGATTTTGAACAATCAAGTTGTTTCATTAGTGGCTTATAAATAGGGGCAAAGAGTCCCTTGGAGAGGTCGAACTCAATATACTCATCAAACACACTCCGAAAATTTCAATCAATGCAATAAATCTTTCATATATTCCAGCTAATACTCCACAAAATTCCTATTAAGTTGATCTAAATTGGTCACATCATATCATCAACAGATTTCCTACTAACTTTACATTGGGGAATATCGACATATGAAGTTCTTAAAGACCGACTGACTACAGAGCTAAGGATAATTCAGAGGAAGCATCAAGAAAGGTAAATACTGTTTCCTCAGAGATGAAACTGGATTGTGCCCAGTGCTCCGAAGATCATAGAAGCAATGCAGAATTGTTGTAATGCAGATCATCTTACTGGGATCTTTCGCGAAAATGGTGAGCCAGACACCAGCATTTTCGATCATCCAAAATGCTTCCTCCGTGTCATCGAATAAGAACATGTTTGACATGAGTATGTAAGCACCATCATTTTGAGGCTCTACCTCTACAAGCTTCTTCACCACTCTTTTAGCAAGCTTAATTTTTCTGCGCATCCTACGAGCTCCTGTCGATGACCAAATTTATGTATTGGGCACGATTACAAACAACCATGGCGATGGGGTCATAGTTATCGGTTTGAGGACTTGTTTTGTACAATATTCTGAAAGATGTTTACCTTCATATCCTTCCTTCTGAATCCCATTATCCACAAACCCTTAGATCATCGCAGTCCATAAAACCAAATCTCTTTTTGGACTTTCATCGAACAACTTCCGAACAATTCAAAACCTCATGCGACCACCATACAAAAGAATCAATACGTTAAAATTCATTCCCATTTTCAATCACATGGGTATGATTTTAGGTAACATTTGTGAAATTGTTATAAATTTCACTTTAATGATCATTTTCAAATTTCTTACCAAGTTCAACTACGATGATCGATGAAATTAACTCTAGCCTAGTAGTGTCAACGGTAATGATATTTTTATTAAAAGCCAATCTGGAAAGAAAAAGAAAAGGTGCAATCACCGTTGACCCGATCCACTTAGTCTTTGCAAAATTGTAAAAAATGATGGCGTGTAGTAGTAGTTACTATCAAACAGCCATTTGGAAGCTCTCTCTTTCTCTCTATATATCTTCACCAGACAAACAGCATATTCTGCGTCAAATCTCCAAAGCGATGGGACAAATCCTTGAGAAACTCCAAGGTATCATTCTACATGAAATTCGCTTCGATTTTTATAGAGCTACAATTGAATTCATTTACTTCTTTATATTGTATCATGTTGGCATGCATCTCTTTGTTGACTTTCACTGCTCCAACGATTTATCCTCACATGGATTTTCTTTTAGTTCATGGATAAATATCTGTGACTGTGTATTCAATTCGATTTCTAGATGAATAGTTTCGGAAACGAAATTTAATTTATATCAAGCTTTGACTATTTTGGGGACTTATTTATATCACTTGATCTGTAAATTCCCTTTCAATACTATAATTGAACATTTGATTGTCTACTAAATAGTCTAATTAAAACAAGAATAGTTTGTTTACATGAATATGTAGTTACGGCTGCCTAATACTGCTGATCTGTTAATTTGGGAGCATCTTTTTGTTCAATAAGCTCTTTAACAATGGCAATGGTATGTCATGAGGGTGTATTGAGCTTAGGTTGTTAGTCTTTGTAATCAACTAGCAGAACAAGGTCTCCATGGCAAATTTCGTGTGAGGAAATTAGATTAATAGCAAAACATTTGTGCGTTTACCATTAGGAAATAGTTGTTTAGTTCCATTCTTTAACAAGTTTTGGCAGAAGATCATTTCAATCACTTTCAGGGTGGTCTCATGGTTTTTTAACATAAAAACCTTTTGAACTATCTGGATATGTACTCAAATGCGTTTACCATTAGGAAATAGCTGTTTAGTTCCATTCTTTTAACAAGTTTTGGCAGAAGATCATTTCAATCACTTTCTGGGTGGTCTCTCATGGTCTTTTAACATAAAAATCTTTTGAACCATCTGGATATGTACTCAAATGTTTTACAGGTAACTTTGAAGTCTGAACTACACACTATCTGGCCATATTTTCTTTTACATAGCTAAGTGAGTATTTAGAAAGTAGGATACTGTTGTCCAATAGCTGAAGGAAAATTTGGTCGTTAAATATAAAATATGCCATTCTGTTTTGCCATTTCAAGTCAATATCAGATACTTCTGTCTGTTATCTATTTTGATACAAATAGAATAACTTATACAATAACTTGAATAGAACTATCTTTTCCGGTGTGGCTGATTCCCAGCAAAACATGTTTCATCCATCTTGTTATGCTGGTATGTCAAACCCTTTATACTCTATTCCTGGGTTACTATTAGCTTTCTTGCCTTTCCTATTTCCCTGTATTATTTGTTAAATTGCTTACTGGATTAATTACACTGAAAATTGGTTTGCATATTGCGTCTTAATTTCTAAAGTTCAACCTTGTTTTGCAATTTTATATAAAAGAAACTATTTTTTGTAAGATAAATCTCGAACTATGATTGCATCAAGTTAATTTTACTTAGTAATATGTAGTACTGGCAATATTGTGGACTTGGGGTATTCTCTAGTGAGAAGATTCTCAGTGTTTTGGTAAAATGATTTTTTCCGATCGGAACACTGGCTATTTAAAAAACTGTGTTATATGTATGATTCGTTGTTTGATAAGGAAGTCATTGAGCTTCACTCGATTTTGTGGCACTTTATAATCTATACAACATGTTATTAGGGAAAGTGATCTGGGAATTTTAGCTTGCATGAATCCTCAGCATAATACATGCAAATCACCAGTTTGAAATTGAAAGTTACTAGCTTGAGCCTGGTGGAAGTTTTATTGGTTGTTCATGATTTAACTTGGGCAAATATATGCATCCAGACACTCTCTATACAGTTACAGATTTACTAATATGTGATTTCTTTCCTTGGATGCGGGCTCTGTATTCAGAAACATCGACAGTCAAATGATAATCCTATGTATGCTTATTCATGTTTGTATTTCATGCAGGTAATGAATGGAAAGAAAGGCAGATTAGAAAGATAACTGACAAAATATTTGATCATTTCAAGAATGAAACTGGAAAGGCCAATATGACGTTTGAGGAGCTCCATATTGCTGTGCTACTTGTGTACAAGTAAGATGCTTTACCAGCATATGCTTTATATCCATTAGGAATCCGCAGAACTTTTAATTTATCCCTTTTCTAAATAATATGGGATAATGATTAGCATATATAACCGTTTCCATGTTGTAGTGATATTAACAAGCGTTTACCTGGACCTCATTTCGATCCTCCATCAAAGGAGCGAATTAAGATTCTTATGCAGGTATGTTGTAGAGTTTTTGATTCTTTATGTAAGATACCATTCTACAAATCTTTAAAGGTAATGGCAACATGAGATAAAGAAAAATAATACACACACACACACATATTATTTAAGAGCTCTGCCGTTGATAAATTACAAAGAAGCAATTAATCATTGAAAAACTCTTCATCTTGGTGCTTGAAACACTCTTCATCTAAGTGCAGAGATCATGTTGATGCTTATTATGAACTTAATGTGTCCCTACACTTCTTTTTCAATGTTTGACCCCTATGACTTGTTTGGAAAGAGTATGGATAGCAGTGACAATATTAAGGTAGAAAAAAAAGGTTATTGATAATTTTATTGTCCTCATGTCCAATAAAACCTAATGCACATTTTTTATATCAGGATAGGTAGAGTTATTTTTCTTTCTTCATTTGTTGCATCCAATGGGATCTCCTGTACTTTCATGGTTGGATAATCCACTTCCTGTATTTAAATAGAACCTTACACATTTTTAAATCGAAAATCGAGTCATTGCATTGACATAAGACAGTGGATATGGCTGTTATGGCATTCCTTCACGGATTGTTAGAGAATCACCAATCTTTCCGCTTGTCCATCGATAACTTCGTTAATTTTCAAGTGTGGGTGACTTGACTTCAAGTCTAAATGAGTCTTTATGTCTTAACATTAGCTTATGTATAATGTATCCATTTGATTTTATATTTGTTGATGAAACTTGAAGCTTTATTTGTACTATATAGCCTTGAGTATTTTTCTTGACGTTGGGGCAGCTTGCCAACCAATGCTTGAAGAAACAAGCATATTTTTGTTTCAGAATAACTAGGAATTCATCATGATAAAGAAGGATGAAAGAGCTTCTCTCTCTCTGAGGGGTTAAGCCCCTTGTGTAGGGGAGATTGCCCAGGAGACAGGTGGCACCTGTGCATTGGTTGGAATTAAACTGTTTTTTTGTCCGAGGTCCAATAAATGCGTGCCACCTATCCCCCTGTAATGTGGTCTAACAATTCTTCATGTACATGTAGCAGGGTTGCTCTCTAAGACTCAATTCCACTGCAATCTTCAAACATAACCAGAGTTGATGAGTTATAGTTTGATGACCTATATACTTTGGTCTGTATTCTTGCTTGGTCCAAAATGCGTACCTATGTTACAATTGGGAACACATACAATCAAATGTCAGTTCTTTCTCGAATTCTGTTGACATATCTCAGATATAATAGATAGTTCAAGCCCTTCCGGGTGTCAAGGGTTTTCCCGACAAATTATGCGTGCTTATTTGGGTTTTCATGGAGAAGCGTGCTTTCTTGGAAAAAAAAAAAAAATCTAGATGTAAGATGTTTTATTTAGTTGGATCTCTTATTTGCAGCATTCAACGTATTCACTACAGTATTGTAGTTGAGTCATAATTACATTATGTCGCTGACACATCTGATGGCACATGGGAATTTGGTGACTATTAGGCTCCACTTTGTTTGGACCATGTGGTTCTTAGACAAGTTAAATGACTACTATTTGGATTGGATGCTGATTCTGTAGCTTGGTGCGTCAATAGTGGACACATATTCAAGCTCTTAATGATTAATGTGAAATGGGAACAAGGCTATAATTCTAGCGTTCCTTATTTTCGTGTGTTGGTGGTTGGGGAATGGTTTGGTTGAAATGGGCTTGTCTTTCATGTGGATGTGGGTTTAGCAGTTGAAATCTGGTGAGGAACGACAAAAGTCGGAATTCTCGACTCCTCACATTGTTCTAATACTATGTATTGATGACCAAAAATATTGTTGTTTCACTGTCTCTGACATTGTAATTTGATTTCTTCTGTGTAGGAGAGTGATATCAACCTTGATGGTGAACTGGATCGTGAAGAATTTGCAAAGTTCGTGCTCAGGATAACCCAGGATACATTCGTCACTGCAAGTAGGGGATTAATCACTACCCTGGCTGTTGCTCCAACAGTCGCTTTGCTGACAAAGAGGACGACAGAGAGCGTTCCAGGAGTCGGGAAGGCCGTACAAAAGTTGCCGAATTCAGTCTATGCATCCCTAGTGACCATGGTGATTGTCATGTTTCAACAAGGTGTAGGGAAAGCATAGAAAATTAATTTCCTCTACATGTAAAGATAGCTGGTATTATTGCAAGCCTGTTTAATTGATTATGTCAATCGATAACTCATTAATTGTACTGAATAAAACAGAGAATCTGCTCATAAGAAGATAAAAGTAACTCTGGCTGTTACCATTATCTTCGAACGTTTGCTTTGAAGTAGTAGTTCTCATTGGCTTCATGCAAATTGACTGCGGCTAGGAGATCTCAAATATAAATTTCTCACTAAAATATTAGAACAATATATTGAATACCTTCAAATTGAAAGTCATGTAGCTATATATCTTTCACCCGTTTTTTGAAGACTACCCAAATACACAAATGTCTTGCTTCTGCCTTTTCCGTCATTCTCCACCCATTATTTGATCAGCTTTCCCTTCACGCAGGATTACTGTCAAGTTGTTAGAAATCTAAAGAACCTTTAATACCATCTAGACTCTCTCCAAGAGATACCCTGCCATAAACGAAGTTGTGAGAATAATGGAGCATTATAAATGCAGACAGAACGAATTATTTGGATAAAAGATGAGTAGTTTATTTCGAGCTAAATGTTGAGGAGAATGCAACAAAGCAGAAATTATCTTTTGGACAGCCTGCCAAAAATAAACAATAAAAAATAAAATCTTCGAAGTTACTCAATCATGAAAAGGATTTCTAAATCCCTACCCCGTTTAGCATTTCAAAAGCTATAGCATATCATTATTTGGGATAAGTATGAAAAATATGGAGACAAGCTGAAAATCAACACAATGTAACTAGACAAGATATTCAACTGATTCCACCCAAATTTTGCACGTTCACACTCAATTTGAAGGGTGCCTCTATTGTCGGACTAACCAAGAACCATTTCAAGGAATGGGAGTTAAAGGGGTTTATGAAATCCACAGGTCAAGGCGATTCTTCCCCCTCTGGAAAGACTATTTTCTGGCTACCTTCCATATCTCCTTTGTCGTCCTTTCAACAACTTAATCTACTATTCCTCACAGGCATAATAACGGGAAAGAAGGCTAAAAGGGTGGTCTAATATGAGGTAAGCAATGAGCGAATGGAACAATCCGCAAAAGATTTGATACAGCTTCTTCAGATTCTGAATACATCTCTCAGGTATATGCATGCATCTGGCTCCCAAGAGAGAGCTCCAAATAGACTACAGGCAAAACCCGAGACTACAATCCAAAATATAAGCTAATTCTTCCATCCCTTCACATTTACCAGTTGTGACTTCCACTAATTTAATGTCTGGTCAAGAAATACAGAGGGGAGTAGAATATCATCATGAGATACATAGGGCTAGTATTAACTTGCAGCAGGATATACAATTGGCTAAGAAGGTTGATGCATCTTGTCATAAACAGTCTGACACAACATGGAAACCATGAGAATCATTCAACAATAAACTAGCACTTGTCCAATTAACAGCTATTCTCAGATATTGATATGGAATATAATTCAATTTCTGGCACCAATTCTTTTAGGTCTAGAGCTTAAGAGGAAATCTTAATTAGTAATTGTAACCTCGGATTGACTTTTTAATTATAAAACCATACATTTCAAATAGAGCAGTTACGAAGAACTCTTCAGAATGGATACACCTTGAAAATTTATTGCCCTGCCACCAATATGCAGCCAGTGCCAAAAGGAAAACCATACGCAAAATTCTTAAAACCCTATTTTATTTACTCTTTTTAAATTGGTAAAGCTTATCAGCTGCATAAAATTATAGGAATGTTTATCATTTCAATTTCTAAATCTGTGCATGCTTACAACTTGCTTTACAAATCTATCAGTATAACACAACGCATAATTCCAATACTCTTCATGTATTATCAACTCAAAAATAGTGAAGTACAATATTTTCTTTAGTTGCATTTCCCCCACTTCTAATTCGTGATTTTTTATTTTCTACTAAACCCATGTTAAAAGGCACGATGAAAGAAAATCTACATACCAAAGACAAAAATGACAAAGATCTAGTTGTGAGTTACATACTAAAGATATAAACCTCTGCAGTATTTATTCAGTTATTAGTTTGATCCCCTGTCTTTGCTGAAAATCTAACTATTGACTTCTACCCTGTTAGCGAAGTGATAGGATTCTAGTTCATAATTTTACGCTTTCTGTCTTCCCAATGTGATTAGACTAGATGTAAAAACCCTGCTAATAGCATTCTTATCCTTTCAACTTCAGTGGCATCAATACATATATAGAGACATATCATACATTTATATAAAAAAGAATTGTAGTAAACACAAATACATTTAAATCTTATTCAGGAAATAGATATATGTGATTTTTACCTGTGCATACAGTACTTGTACTCCGAACTCCTCAAGTAATCTTTCTCTCCTTCTTCCAACTGCAATAAAAAATAATAAAATAATAAAATAAATAAAAAAACACCCAAACCAAACATACACATTTAGCTAAATCACATCCACTAAATAAGCATAAGCTGCTATAAGTGCAAATAAAAATTCTTAAAATTTGCACCGGATCACTCTCATAGATGAGCTCATAACAGACTGGAGACAAGCATTGTAAAGCACAATTCTCCTTGGCTATCACCGAGGACTTGCATTGTTGACCCCACAATCCACTTCGCAACAAACAAATGCACAAAAACCATAAAATCAAGAATTATAAACAGCACTATAAGTTTATTGAACACCCATCAAGAGAACCAACCAAAAGAATTATGATTTCAACAAAGAAATCCCATTAAGAAAATTATGATAGTAAGAAAATTCTACCTCTCAATGTCCGCATAGCACTCATTTTTCTTGTGTCGAATTTCTGAGTCCTGATAAATAGAGATATAAGGTTCACCATCAAAATCCCTAAAAGATCGGATCCAATGGAATTACAAGCCAGTGAACATTCTACACCCCACCCGCCCCAAAAACAAATAAAAATAAATAAATAACAGAAAAGGCAACACTTACAGAGATGGGAGCACGAGATTTAGCGATAACTTGATAGGAATTAAGTAAAAAAAGAGCCCAAATGAATAACAGAAAAGCGTTTGGATTTCTGATCGTGCCACCCATGAGTGTCTCTCGATTTCGTCAAATTTTCTTCTTCTCTATCTTCCACTTCTTTTCAGCTAATGTCGAGTTAATTGTTTTATTGGCACTGTACTCTGCCCATTGTGACGACTTACCCCCCTTAAACTTTACAATGCTTCCCAATAGCCATTCAACTTATATCCGTTTCACTAAAATGGCCATCGGATGGACTCCATCTGTGAACATGTTGACGTGAAAGACAGAAAGCTGATTTGGCCGTTAAAATTTGTAACATCTTGGACACGTGGACGACAAAGCACCCAAACAGAGCCTTAGCTACAGTTAAAAAAAATGGCAAAACCCAAACAATTAACTCACTCAATTGAAAACCGTTCATCCCCTCCACCCAAATTGAAGAAACCCAAACCCTAGTCGTTGCCCCCAAATCTATTTCCTTTGCAAATGTGTCTCCACCTTTGAATTGGAAAACCCATTGACCTTTGATTCAGGTTACGATTGTACAAACCCAACACAATTATCAAATCCAACAGTAATCCCCAGATCAATTTCAAACACAGACACCCAAATCATTTTCGAACATTAGAGAAGGCGCACCACATGGATGACGAAAGTGAAGGTAAAGTTTTTAGAATGTACGTGTTTCTGTTTCGTAATTGCTGCAGATTGAGTTGTCGAGTAAATGGGAAGTGTATGTTTGACATGGCCAAAAAGAAAACTCCCACTTTCACCTTCCTTTGTGCATCATTTGTGGGTAATACAAAGCAACCATAAATGTCGAATAGTTGAGAGGATTTAGGTTGTTCTTCATTGAGGTGTTGATTGATTTGAGAAATTGAGTCAGGGAAAACACCTTAGTGATCTTTTCTTTTGCTTTACATCTGGTATCAGAGCGTAGTGTGAAATTTTTCCAGCCAAAAATCAACCATAGAACATCCATATTGCATTTTTCTCGAAGGGGTCGAACCTATAATTGTCGATTCTGGCCAAACCAGTCACAGGCCAGAAACGGAGGCCATACTCTCAGTAGGCAGAGGCGCTCCTTCTTAGGTGGCGATTCTAGAGGAGCCCTCTTCAGACATGTTGTTCATTGGAGTTACCGTATACGATAATCATTGCTTGTGTTAAAATTTAAGAATTACTCGCTCATACGTGATTGAAGTATTTATTTTCATAAAATCAATTTATTATCTTTGTGATATACTGTGTGTGAAATTATTTGGTTGACATATCTCTTTGTTTCACTGTTAATTTCATTAGAATATCTAGACATTACCCATTTGAACATTCCCTGAACCAAATCTTGAATTTTACTAAACTTTGGGAATCTAAAACGGTGTATATTGTCTTCAATCCTAGGACTACTTTATGTGACTTAATTGTGATTCTGTGCTTTTTTGATTTATTTGTAAAAATGACAACTCAATATTTTGATTTGGGAATTTTTAACGAAAAATGTGATTATTTAATCTGGCAACATAAAATAAAAGGTATTTTAGTTTAACAAAAGATTTCAATAGTCATTGATGACAATTTTTCTACTAATTTTTTAAGAGAACAAAAGGAAAAAGTCGACGAGTTTGCTTATACTTCAATCATTTTACATTTGTCTAACGCTGTTTTGGAAAAAAGTAGGTAAACTGAAAGCTACTAAAGAACTTTGAAAAAAAATTGGACTTGTATTTACTTAAATCTACACCGAACAATCTTTAGTTACTTGAGCGTTTTTTCAATTTTAAAATGGATCATTTAATTTTGACGCAATTTAGACGTGCTTAACAAACTTGTTCAAGATATTGTTAATTGTGAAGAGACAGTGTCTGAAACCAACAAACCTCTAATTTTACTTAATTCCATTTATAAGGAAGTTAAAAATACAATCAAGTATGACATGAATACCTTGATGCCTGAAATTGTCATTAACTTATTTAGAAGTAAAGAGATGGATATTAAAACTGAAAAACATGATAAGAAAAATGGTAATATTCACATGGTGAGGGGTAGAACTCAGTAGGCAAAACAGTCATAATGGATTCCAAAGTGTTGATGAGTCAAGTAGTAATTGTTTAGAAATTTAATTTCAATAGAGAGACTTGAGAAAGCTGATTTAACCGGTAAAATTGGAAATGGAGTTTTGAAATTGGTTAAGGGTGTACTTGTTTCCATCAAGGGAACCAGGAAAAATAATACTTATATCATTGATGGAGAAGTGATAAGGGGTTTAGATTCCTCTATCTCTTCTGTCAAGGCCGATCACACACATAAATGTCGCAATAGATTTGTACATGTGAGCATTAAGGAACTTAAGCTTTTAATGAAAAATGTGCTTTTGGTAATAATTGTATGTTTGATTTATCTTTCTGTGATTCTTGTGTGCTTGGTAAATATCATAAAATTCTTTTTCCACGAGTGGTCATAAAACTAAAGTCATGCTTGAATATATGCATTGAGATTTGTGGGGTCCTGTTCGTAATCTCACCTTGGGTTGAAATATGTACTTCTTTTCTATTTTCGATGATTACACGAGAAAGGTGTGGGTTTTGCTTTTAAAATATAAGTCTGATACTTTCTGTATTTTAAATAATTGGAAAAGACAAGTTGAGAATCACACAGGCAAGATGATTAAGTTTTTTTATAAATGATAATAATCTAAAGTTTTGTAATATTGAATTTAAAAATACGTTCAAAGAGAATGAAATAACAAGGTATAAGATTGTTTCTTACACTCCCCAACAAAATGGGGTAGCGGAAAGGATAAATAGAACTATACTTGATAAAGTGCGATGCATGATGTTAAGTTCCGATGTCCCAAAGTCATTTTGGGGCAAAACTGTTATGACTGTTTGTTATTTGATTAACTTGACCCCATCTGTCGCATTAAATGGTAATACTCCTCATGAAAAATGGTCTAGTAAGTTTAGTGATTAATCTGTGTTTAGAACTTTTGGATGTGCTTTATTTTCTCATCAGAGTGAAGGAAAGCTTGAATCTAAAATTAGAAAATGTCTTTTTCTAGGTTGCCTGAGGGTTTCAAGGGTTACAGGTTATGGGATAAAAGCCAAAAGGAGTTAAAATCATTGTGAGTAGAGATATTACATTTAACGAGGGTGAAATGCTATGTCTTAAGACTGAATCTGAACCTGTGAGTGAAGAAGAACAAGGTGAAAAGAGATATTAGTTGAAGGTGAAGTTAGGAAAACTCAGCATATGTGCCCCCACCACCTCTAATGAGGTGGAGACTCAAGTTCAACAACTTGAGACGGAGATTGGAGAGGAAATAGTGATAGAAGAGTATCATGAGGAGGAAAATCACTTAGCAGATTATAACTTAGCTAGGGAAAGAGAGAGAAAACAAACGAGAGTGCTTAAGATTTGGATATGAATCCTAGTTAGCTTTTGCTCATGCTAGCTATGATGAGCTAGTTAATAGAGAACCAAAACCTATGAGGAGGATATGAAGAGTGAACAATTTGAAGAGTGGTTTAAGGCAATGAAAAGGAATATGAGTTCCTTGAAAAATAATGAAACTTGGGAGCTAGTAATTAGACTTAAGAATAAATTTACAATTCACTATAAGTGGGATTTTAAGGTTAAGTAGGGTACTAGTGCATCTGAACCCCTAAGATTTAAAGATAGATTAGTAGCTAGGAGGTACACACAGAAGGAGGGTGTTGATTAGAACAAAATATTTTCACCATGTGTTAAATATACTACATTAGGGTTATGCTTGCATTTGTTGCACATTTGACTGGGAACTTGAACAACTTGATGTAAAAGCTGCTTTCTTATATGGTGAACTTCATGAACAAATATTTATGAATAAACCAAGAGGCTTTAAAGATAAACTAAAACCCGGTCATGTGTGTTTCCTGAAAAGGTCTTCATGTGGCTTAAAGCAATCGCCTAAATAGTGGTATAAAATATTTGATTCTTTTGTAGTCAATATATGGTTTCAAAAGAGTAAGGTTGATCATTGCCTGTATTTCTATCATGATGATGCTAATAATGACTATGTATTTTTATTGTTCTATGTGGATGATATGCTCCTAGTTGGTTTATCACCTAAGTGGATAAGTAAGATAAAAATAAAGTTAAATGACGAATTGGACATGAAAGATTTAGGTAAAGTTAAGAAATCATATATATGAAAGTTGAAAGAGATAGGTTAAATTCTTCATTGTTTTTACATCAGTCTTCTTATGTTTCAAATTTGTTGAAAATATTTGGCATACATGATTGCAAACTTGTTATATTACTTTTAACTAATGATTTTGTATTATCTAAAGATCAGATTCAATGTAATGAAAAGAAAATAGAATACATGAGTACAATTCCATATTCTAATGTGATTGGATCTATTATATATTTGATGATTTGCACTAGACTGGATTTAGCTTTTATTGTTAGTACTCTTAGTAAGTACATGCCTATTCTGGGTCCCGAGAATTGGGAAGCCCTAAAGTGGATGCTAAGGTATTTAAAGGGACTAGTGATGTATGTCTAAAGTTTGGTATTAATAGAAAAGGTGTGAAACTGAAAGGTTTTGTTTTTTTGTTTTTAAATGCGGACCATGCGGGAAATAGGGATAATAGAAAATTAATTTTGTCTAACTCTTGCATTAGTTGAAAATCACAGTTACAACACATAATTATACTATCTACGACAAAATTAGAGAATATTGCTACTGATAACCCAAGAATAACTAACCAAGAGGGAGGTGAATTGGATTCTAGAACTTTTTCGAAAAATTAATTTAAAATCAACCACGTGATAACAAGATAGATCAATTCAAATAGCAAGCACGAATATGAAAGCAATAACTAAAGAGGGATAGAGAGTACAAACGACATAATTATGGAGGTTCGATCCAACGCAATGATCTAAATCCTCCGTTACAAAGCTCTCTGGTACGAGTAAGTCNACAAATGTAAAATGTAATACGAAAACTAAATTTGCAAATTTGATTACTTAATTCAAGTATGGATATAGCACAATATAAATAGCAATTTAAAGTAAAATACAATAGTGTAAAAATAACAAACGAATTTAATGGGATTCGATACACAAAGTGTTCTACGTCCCTGTTCAAGCTCTCCGTCACGAGCAAGGTTAAATGCACTATAATGATAATTTACAAACAAAGACTATCAATCCTTAAGTGACGTACAATAAGGAGCACTTATTCTTAGGTGGCTTACAATAATGAGCACATAACTTTAAGTGGCTTACAACAAGGAGCACAAATCCTTAGGTGACTTACAATAAGGAGCACATATCCATATGTGACTTACAATAAGGAGCACATATCCTTAACAACAATTGGGATTTTACAAGGCTCTCGAAACCACCAACATACAAATGATAATTTT
>CAIGRP010055825.1:0-18394 GCA_903798385.1 Fraxinus cuspidata
CTCAGTACCAGAAAAAATCACATCATTAACAGAGATTTTCATTCCACCGTTCCCAATTCCAGACTAAGAAATGGCAGTGGCTGGCGCCACCGTAAACCCACTTCCTCAATTGCGTCCTCCATCCTCTTCTTCACCAGAAATATCCCCTTTTACAAAGAAAAATTGTCCCATCAATTTCCCGAGGAAGTTGGTTTTTAGAAAAAGCAAGAAATCAATACTTTCTTTCCGCTGCACCAGCAATCATGATAACAATAGTAACAACACCAACACTAGGAGCGATTACAGTTCTTATTCTTCTACTTGCTCTTCATCATCTGCTGAATGGGATTGGAATAGGTGGACCCGGCATTTTTCTGAGATTGAGCAGGCGGAGAGTTATGCCTCTGTTCTAAAGGTTCAATCTTTACATGCATATGCACTTGGGTATTTATGATTTTTTTTTTTGTTATAATTGTGCTCACTCTTGAATTCTGAGAATGGGTTTTTGATATGTTGAACCTGATTGTTGAATGTTGATGCTTTATATATATGAATACGTTTATTAAAATTGTTCTGAGCTATGATTATTTGCGTGGGCTTTTGTAGAGGGTCTACTTTAAATTTATAAGCACTTATGAAGTTACGAAGATGCTTAAGAAAATCGTCCCCAGTTTTGATGTAATGATGTTTATGAAATGGATTTCTGACGTCTATTCCATATCTGTATGTAAGATACATATTTAAGATTTTTTTTTGACAGGTAATCAATTTGTTTTATTAATCAAAGGATAATACACAGGAAGTGCATTATCAATTTAAACAAGAAAAAACAACAAGAAATTAGGCAGCCCTTCTATATTAATGTATTGTCTGAATTATGCTGCAGGTGGCTCAGTTTTTAAAATTTTTGAAATGGGTTTTATACATATTTTGTGTGACTTCTGACGCTAGAGGAAAATTTCAGTATATAGGTTCTTGTGCTTAATATATTAGTAAAATGATTGGTTTTGTGGCAATTGGAAGGCTTCTTATGCTGGTCATGAATTTCTTTTAGTCAAATATGCTCGCTCCAGTGTATTTATTTTGCAATATCCAATTTCCTTGTTTTGCTGACAACATTATCGGCGTGACAATGTTTCAATCAGACATTTCTTAGTGTGCTAAATTTTGATTTGAAGTGTGAAATTGGTAAGTTATTTCAGAGAAATTAGCAAATAATGAGTTTCTGGAATATTGATGGCTAACGCCTAAAAACTTAAGTCAAACAGTGTAAATTATGTGTTCGACTTGACACATTTATATAAATTATAACTCCCCCCTCCTCTTGTTTTCAGATGTAGCTTATCCACAATAATAATTAAAAGCCCTAGGACGCAAAAAGTTGAAGCGCTTATAGAATTTTAGGTTTCTTACTTGTCTGAGAAAATAGCTGCTACGAAGTACTTATTTCTCATTCATGTAAGGATTACCGAACTATAATGAACACATGAAACTTACGGTAATACTCTAATGGCATATTTGGTATCCTGAATTGGTCTGCACTCAGCAAGTTTAAAGCAAGCACTGCGGGCATGGTTTGATAAAATTCGCACTACTCTCCTTGATTTTAATTTTATTCAAAGTCAATTTGATTCATCTCTCTTCCTTGGAAAGGCTGCTATTGGAATTGTGGTTCTTCAATGTCACTGTATCACACACATCATGTACATAATTATATTGTAAATATAGAATAGTCTTTATTCCTTATATAAGAGATATGATTATGTTGTACCTAGAAAAGTGAGGTAATTAGGAGATTTGATAGAAATATTTTGACTGTGATTAGGTACGGTAATTAGGGACAAAGTTTCTATTTAATGGGAAGAAACTCTCAATTGAGAGGCATTCAGACAATTCTAACACATATTTATATAGGGCTTAAACTAGCCTAAGGTAATAAAGACTATAAGCAAAATAAATAAAAAATTACATAAATTTGTAATAAAGAAAATTCTAACTAATTTAATTTCTTTTGGGCCTCAAATATACATCTACTCTGCAGTCTGCACCACTAATTGTCTATGAGAAGTTTAATAAGCGTACATTAGTCATTGAACTAGAAAAAAATTCTTTTGGTTTGTGCAGTGATGTATTGGCTTTAGTAAGAACATCTAGACAGCTGACTTGACACATTGATTTAATATGATATTTGGAATGTTGCTATAATTTACAGTTTCAATTAGAAGATGCGATAGAGAAGGAAGACTTCCACGAAGCTGGTAAGTTGAAAATGGCTATTGCAGAAGCAACATCAAAAGATAGTATTGCTGAAATTATGTCTCAATTGAAGGTAAAATAGAGGTTCATATAAGTTGTTGCTATCTGCATATGAAATGGGAGTTATTTATCTTTTGCTGTTTTCTTTAGAACGCAATTGACGAAGAACGTTACAGTGATGCTTCAACATTGTGCCGAAGTACAGGAAGCGGGCTGGTAATTTTCTTGTTTGCTAGCAGTTTCATGTTTTTTTCCCGTTAATTAGTCAGAATCAGATTGCTCGCTTTTTCTTCCTCTGGCCTAGGAGTAGGGTGCATTTTTCTATTCAGTGTTTTCATATTCTTGCTTTTTTTTCCCCAGTAGTAACTTCCTTATCTTCTACCCTCTATCTGGTCTGGGAATTTTTCAGTGTGAAGGGCCAATACAGAAATGTATTAGAGAGGTGAAATGATAGGCACGCACAGAAATACCTTGTTGTACCTCTCTCTTTTATTGCTAGGGACATGCAAAAAAGAACATTGAAAAAGTGAAATGGTATATATCAATAAGATTTTCATATGTGAGGAAGTTCACTATTGAATTATCAAGTATATTCAAATTTGTATTTAGACGCTGTCAAGAGTATTAGTGCATCACTTGTGATAGAATCTCCCAGAACTTGTCAATAACTTTCATTAAGACCGTGGACTGCAAAATCTCATAAGTCCATTGAATTTTTACTATAAGCCAAATCGATAAATGTGTCCTGGATGTTTTTCGCATTCTGTTTCCACTAGTATCTAGGTCAAAGTAAGACGGTAGACTGATATGTTACCCATGTCAAGTGAAACTGTCCGATGATTTTCAGTATAAAAGCAGGAGGCATAAAAAAGGATTCTATAAAGTTTTATATCTGTGACCAGATAAAAAAGATGCTTATGATATCATCACCCTTTGAGCCTGTTGAAAGAGAGAGATCATCTAGGGAATTAGTATTGAATTCAAATGTTGCTTGACTTGAGCAGTTACTAGGAATAGGTAGTCATTCCCAAAGAGTGCTGTCAAATGATAAATTGTTGGTTGGAGATTGTAAATCTAAATTAGCATTGGTTATTGTAGATGAATTTCTGACTCGACTTCAGAATTTTGGCGTCTGTGTGCGTGCATATGCATTTGCACATGTTCACGTGTATCTAAAGCTTACACAATCTGTGGAATTTGAAGTGCCTCACCTGCAACCAAGTCATTGATTTACAACCGCTGTCAACATGTACCACCATTCTGTGTGTTATCACAATTAAAATGCGCAACTTCTGAAAAGAATCAATGCTAAGGCCCACAGGTTTCCTTCCCCAAATACCAATTGCAGCCAGCCATGTCATGCCTTCATGCTGCTTGTGGTGGCGTCTTCTAAAGAATTTTGAGGCATTCTGTTTCTATCAGAGCCAGTCAAATTTTACCCGTTGTATGTTGAAATCAAGCCCCACCAACCTATCATTTTTTGCATGTGCTGTTTCATAAATGTGACTATAATAACAAATTACTAGTGTAAATATATTTAATAGTGAAAATGACTTGTGTAACTGACTTGAAGGTTTTTAAAATAAAGTTTAGCTTCTTGTTGTTTGACGATTACAGTGTTATGTTATCTAGATATCTGAACGTAAGCCTTGAGGTGCTTTGAGGCATAAACCTCACCATAAACCAAAAAACTATAAAATAATATAAAAATAAACGTATAAATATAAATATAATAAACCATAAACATCAATCTTAAAGAACTCTCCATGGAATTATCACCAAAAAAAGTTAATAGAGTAGCAAATATTAAATTTTCTGTATGCGGAGCTGCCAAGGTCAAAGAAAAATTGTAGTTGGTGACTTGGTGTCAAAACAAAAGCAATGAGAAGAAGATTTTTTTTTTTTAAATACCAGAATTACATGCAACTGCCTGAAATTTTTAGACTTATGGGAGAAGGTGGTTTCTATCTTGGGAGTTGGGTGTTTGTGTGGAGAAGATTGCTGAAGCTTTTTGGTTGTTTGTCTTAGGTGGAGTATAATATAATATAAATCAGTTTAAGGTCAAAAAATGAACTGGTGGGCCGACTTAGAAATAAAGTTTCTGATGCTTTTTTAACATTTTAACAGCAGATTTGAGGCATGTGTGCCTATATAAAATAGCATAAATAATTGTGCCTTGAGGCACGCTCACAACAGAATTTTTGAACCATGTTGAGAATCGATTTTTTATAGATGCTGTCCTGACATTCTAAACCTTAAAATAGTTGGAAAATTCAAGCCTCCATGATTCTAGGATCTAATTAGCTATTTCTGTAATTAGCTGGCGGATTAGTTAACTAATTGGTATTTTCAAATGAACAAAAACAAAAAATAGTTATGATGCACGTGCATAATTGGAACCATGCTTGATTGCCCTTCCACTCTTTGAATTAGTTAATTTTGTATTGACATTAACTCCTATTGTCCAGTATCTATGTTATCTATTACTTATGAGATCTTCCATGGACATACAAGATATTTAGTGCTTCAAACTATTATGTTTCTATTTTGGAGCTCATTTAGCTATGCTAGGTTGGTATCAACCCTGAATTTGTCATCTTCAAGGCTATTCTTTTTCATGGATAGTTTTCATAATTAAATAAGACAATATTATTCAATGAGTTTCAAAACTACTTCTTATACAATGAAAAACAAGGCATTTTCTTCTTCTTTTATTTTGGGTTAGAAAATGAATTTTAGTTGTTGAAAACCAACAAATCAAATATTGTACTGATGCCAATTTAATAATTTCATTTTTGTCTCATTTGCTCTATGCACTTTTCTCCATATTTCTGATTTATTTTTTTTAAATTCAATTATTGTTTAGTGCATATGAACCATAGTTGAGCAGTCCAATTCTTCATATATTGACCTCAGTATAGCACATCAATTTAGAAGAAAGCCAGCAAGTGCCATAATTGAGGAGTTTGTGCTCTTGCTCAAAAGATGGTTTCCTTTTCCCCCCTTCTAGCTGCCATATGATTATGGATATGCATGTAGGCTACTCTATACAATTTGTTATGTAGGTCATTGTTGGAGAAACTCTCTCTTACCCAATTCAAAAGACATTCATATCCTTTGGAACTAGGTTTTAAATGCATCTAAAAATAGTTTAAGAAAACTTGTAAGTAACCCCAAAACAACTAAAACTATCCAATAAAATAAAAACTGTAGGAGCAATGCTTTAATGAACTCTAATTCCTGTGAGCAAGCAATTTGAAAATATTAGTTACCTGAGTAATCTTTGAAGTAGTTTCTCTCCACTTCAAATGGAATTTAAGATTTATGGATGTATTCTTGTATTTCCAAAGGGAACTATCAGTCATGGTAACTTCCATGCAGTTCAGCACTGTGTGGATATATGGCCTTACTGGTAAGGCCAACATCAATATTTAATAATGTCGCTGGGTAAAGAGATCCATATGAGAAAGTGGAAAACATGCGAGGAAAGACTTTGACGCATTGTTACTCTATGCTTCTACAGCACAGGTGTGAGAAAATTGTGGAAGCTCTTCGTTGCTGTTGTTCATTGCTGTGTCATTTTTATGCTTTAACAACTAATTCAGTTTTCTTTTGTAAACATTGGTGTTTGTCATAATATTCATTACATTTATGCAGGTTGGTTGGTGGGTGGGCTTTTCGAAGGATTCTGATCCTTTTGGTAGATTAATACAAATTACGCCAGGGGTGGGCAGATTTGTTGGTAGAAGTTACAGTCCAAGGTAATAACAATTAACAAGAATATCGAACTGAAAACTATGTATCTTCTTCATAAACTTATTAGCTACTAAAGACACTAGTAATTGTTGGTGATTGCAGACAGTTGATCACTTCATCTCCTGGAACTCCGCTTTTTGAAATATTCGTGGTTAAGGATGCAAACGAGACATATAACATGCAGGTGATGTTAAGTTGTTATTATTATTATTTTAAAGTATTTTAGAATTGTAAGTACTTTATATCTGTAAGAGAAACATGTAACATGTAATTGTTATTTGGATAAGCTGTAAAATGGTTTCTGTTGAAGACTTACAGCCCGTTTGGTTTGTGTTTGAGGGTCTATTTTAATATTGCTAAAAACGTATTTGGTTTATCATTTTGAAAAACTGTTTCTCAAAACAGAAACCAAGAAAACACGTTTGGTTTGGAATTTTGGCAATTTCTTATTTTATAACCAAATTATTTGTATTAAGAAATTGATCGAACCTAATAAGCACGTGGACAGAACCAAGCTTAGTTCCTATCTTTTTATTACCTACTAATGGAGGCAATATCCGTGAGAAGAAATAATATAATATATTTAACTAATCTGGACAAATCTGGACATCTCTAACTGCTAATGTGCTCTCTCTCAACGCGTTTAATATTGTCTTGCACATCTTTATCTGATATCAAACAGCCTTACAGGTAGTATTTCTGCAAAGAATCAACAGAAGTCCTGCAAATTCAAGTTCGTCATCATCTGATAAATCCTCAAAGGGGCCATCAGCAGCCGAGATCGAGAATGCATCTGTAGTTGATGTTAAAGTGGAAGAAAATGAAGCCAAAAAAGGTGAGGGAAAGAGCATTGATTTGGAAGGAGCTGCTGAAGAAGGAATAAAAAGTGTGATAAATTTTCTCAAAGAAAAAATTCCCAACCTGAAGGTCAAGGTGATGAAGGTTAATGTTACTGAAGAAATAACAGAAGATGGTGATTCTTTCAAGCAGATTATAGAAGACAGTGAGAATACGATTACCAGCGAGAATACTGAAGAGGAAGATGGTGATTTGGATGACAATCAGACAGATCGGGCTGCTATCAAAGGAGATAGTGACACCATGGAAGACGAAACAGATTTAGATATGAAACTATTTATTGGTGGGGTTTTACATAATAAAGAAGACACTCCTACCAAGGATGATTATGTTCGTGTCCCGGCCGATATCAAGGATATGGAAAGAGATTCTTTTTTGTTGCACATCCCAAAGAGATATCAAGATCATGATACTGACGAGAACATAGCATCAAAGGCCAAAGTGGCTGCTATGGCTGCCCAAGGTGTTTCTGAGCTGATGCCCCCTGATGTTGCCAAGGCATTCTGGAGTTCTGATAAAGTTTCTTCGAAGGTATGGATCGGAAAGTATGTGGTAGCGCAGGCCGCAGTATAAAGAAATTAATAGTGGAAATATTTTTGAAAGTCTTAACTTTTGTGCTCGTTACTGTTGGTATGAACGAGGCGTGTAAATTGCAGGGAGATAAGCAATCATCTTGAGGCTTGAGTAAATTTGATTTCTATTTTTTTCCCCATAGTAAGATACCATTTTAAGAGTTGCCTAAGCCTAAAAAGATACTTTTTATTGTCTTCTTCTTTTGCTTTTCTAAAATCCTGATCTTGGTCTAAGCAAAGACCTCGTGACTTCATCAGAGAATCGAGCTCAATTTGTAGACGCAGTTATTATGTTACAAATTGGGCAAAGTTGAGAATTTTTAAATTTGCCTGAAACATCATCTTTCATATGGTCGGTTCCTTATTCATGGATCTTGTTTCAGATAGTTCAGACTTCTTCATGTGGCCTTGTGTACTTTCTTTTCTCTTTTTTGTCCATGTTTCATTAAATCACTGAATTATAATGTGCAATTATCATAGATCTCCAGAGATGTGAGAGAAATAGTGAAGCTTGCAGTGAATCAGGCACAGAAACGGAATAGGGTATCCGAATACACAACTTTTAGTCGTATTACTACCTCCAAAGGTGATATAGATCCCTTTGATGGTGAGTTACTTTCCTCTCTCCAACCCATTGCATGTATAAGGAGTTTAAACAAATGTCACATATTTTCTCATTTAACCTATTCTTGTTTGTGTAGGCCTATATGTTGGTGCATTTGGACCTTATGGTACTGAGGTAGTGCAATTGAGGCGTAAGTATGGTAACTGGAATATGAATAGTGAAGAGAAATCTTCTGACATGGAGTTCTTTGAGTATGTTGAGGCTGTCAAGCTGACAGGGGATTTAAATGTTCCTGCTGGCCAGGTTTCTAGATTATGGTTTATTGTGTTTGTGCATAACTAATTGATTACATGCTAATTGCACGTGCCGTAATTACCTTCAGGTAACATTCCGTGCCAAAATTGGAAAAGGTAGTCGTGTCGCCAATCGAGGAATGTATCCAGATGAGCTAGGAGTGGTATGCACCTGTGATTCCCTCTCCCTCTCCCCATGTTGATGTTTTATATGCACGTGTGTTTTAAGTTTTAAGGCTGGTGAGTCAAATGACCACATCCTCCCATTTTCTCCCTTCCAGGGTCTCAATGTATTGAAGTCTATATGATTGTAGAACAGTGTAATCCACGATATTCAGTATTTTTTCCTTCCTTTCTCCATGCCTCTCCAACCTTTTTTATGGGTCGTTCTTTGGCAGCAGTATCCTTGACCATCCTGGAAAACGTAGAGAGGATTTTCTGGTTCTATGCAAGAATATAGATGCTTTCTTCATTTTCCTTGGGCAAAACTCAGATGTCTCTCTTATGGTAATAGGTCATAGAACTCTAAAAGCTTAGGGCATATTCTCTTTGCCGTTTTCAAGCCGTTTTCTGTTTTCGATATTCCAAAACAGTGAAAACGCGTTCTCTTTCCTATTTCAGAAATCGCGTTTTGAAAACAAGTTTAAAATTTATAAAGAAAGTCCAAAACAACAATTTGTCGTTTTGAGTGTTTTCAATTATAACTTGAATTTTGAGATTTGTTAATTTTTTAAAACAATTTTTAAAAATGGCACAAAATGGACACTCAAAGCACAAAACTCAAAATGAATTTAAAACTAAAAACACAAAATTGAAATACGATGAGAAGAACCCCGTAGAGAGATGTGGACTTAGTTACATTGCGATGGTGGATGGGATTTTATATATTGACACTGAGCATATTTGGTATTACACCATGTTCCACAATTTTAAGATACTTGCGTACTAGTGTCTAGTCTTATGTAATCCACTTTACTGTGTCAGAAATCTTGTTTTATTTACATGTAAAAGCTTCCATTTAACATAATGGATGGGCATCTGCTATCTTATCATGCGTTTTGCGCTGCTGATCTATTTCTATTTCCCACTTTCTTTTTTTCATTTTTTTAATTATTTTATTTTTATTTTTGTGGCGATTTCTTTAAAATTTCAAAAGTGATTTATCATAGCGTCTTTTCTCCAGGTTGCGAGCTACAGAGGTCAAGGAAGGATTGCAGAATTTGGGTTCCGGAATCCAAAGTGGGTCGAGGGGGAACTTCTACAACTCAACGGCAGGGTAATTAAAAAGGCGACGAGCTTTGAGATGTGTTTTTTATATTCATCGAAGTTGCTTATTCAAGTGTTTTCACTAATATGCTATTGTGCATGATATATGTAGGGTATGGGACCGTATGTCAAAGGTGCTGACCTCGGTTTTCTTTATGTCGTCCCTGAGCAAAGCTTTCTTGTGCTCTTCAATCGTTTGAAACTACCTGAGTGAGCCATGTTACTGAGTCGTAGAGGAGTCTTGCAGCAGGATTGTTCAGATCTTTCTTTTGAGGGTTTCTCTTGTTTCTTCGGCTGAGAAGATGTATTTTGACAGTATGCAGTTATGCACCCCCCCACCCCCAACCCCCCAATCCAGTGGTTTTTAACTTTTCAATCCATTCACAGTAGCATACAAGTTTTGTTGGAAAGTGATGGGGTGAGAGAATGATATTGTCCTGATAAAATTATGTCTAGGGTCCATGCTTGTTGACTCAAAAGTGATGATGTAGTGACATAAATCATCATATGTTAGATAGTTTATCTAGAAAAACGTAAAAATCAAAATCTTGTTTGGTCCACGTTTGATAATAATTAAAATTTTAATTTAATTTAAAGTCAATAACTAATTTTAATCACACGTTATATGAGTTTCATAATTTTTCAACCATGTGTTTCATCAATTTTTATCAAAATTTATTAAAAATCTGATTTTAATCCTCATCAAACATGAGTTTGATATTTTAATTAGTCTGGTCTAATAGTCTTGGTAATTTTATGCTGAGGAAATCCATGTTTTAAAACCGAGAGGGCTATTGTCCCGGAGAAGCTCAAGGGTTTTATCCGGATTTAACACATAGATTTAAATTCATTATTATTATTATTATTATTATTTTATTTTTAACTTAAGAGAAGAAGAAAAAGTTTCTTTTTTTTGTTCATTGTACAATGGTGCTTACAAAAGTTTTAATCTTTGCCGGCAAAGTTCGGATTGAGCTAATATATGAGGGTTTTTTTTTTAATTTTAATTGGTAAATTAACCCTAAATGTATGGTTAAGTTACAATTAATTAATAAAATCGTTATAAATAGTAACAAAATTAATCTCTATGTCCCGGGATTAAAAATAGATATTTAGTATATTGATAGAAATTGATGAAATGCGTGATTGAAAAGTTTTAGGATCCATAAAATATATGTTTAAAATGAATTATTGACTTTGACTTCGATTAAATCTAAATTTTAACCGGTACGAAAAGGCTACAATAGATTTTTATTATAATGTTAACCTTCAAATTGTTTCTATTTATTAAAATAAGTTAAATTCATTACCTTTTTATCATTACTTTATAATACTTTAAAAAAAATCAGAAATACATTTTCCACATTTATATTTTTGTCATTAAAAGGTAATGAATTTAACGGTTTTATGGTAAATATTTGGTAAAATCACGTGAGAAGTTTTAATTCAGTAAATATTTGGTAATAAAATTAATCTCTGCAATAAAATATCAAGTCATTGGTCACTAACATGGTGAAAGAATATTTAAATTTAATATAGATTAATCTCAATGAGCTCCCTCGGGTTTACATCAATTGCAATTTCACATCTCAAGTTTTCGAAATCATCAAAACCACCCTCTCGTTTATTTAACAAACGTGATTAATATTTTCAACATCTTAATTAACAATTTTGTATCAATGTCTTAAAAATTAGTCCGGACATTCTACTAACTTTTAAATATATGAATCTTTGCAGGTAATTGGATCGGATTTCAGTGGGAAGGGAGAAAAGATTCGAAATCTATATTCAAATACTTTCTTAGAGTTGAAAAATTGTACGCAGATATCATCCCGTCTATCTATCAGACAATTTTCGCTTATAGATGTTTGCGTACCTTAAGTCTCGACTTGAGCATGAGATATACATGAAAAATTGAATATGAGGGGATTTCGTAATTATTAGAAACCTCAAGGGTGGTAACTGAAATTATTGAATCCCAAAGAGAAGATTGTCGGATCGTAAAATTAATGTTGTCACGTAAAGGATTGCTTGTAGGAGAATCTAATAAGACCCTTCTTCTTCCTCTGTAAATTCTTCAGCTCATTCTCACTTCCTGTCTTTCAATTCTACTCTTCTCCAATTTCAAAGAGCGGAGCAATAGTTCACAGAAATGGAAAACACGGACCCGAGTAATCATAACCAGAAAATTATGGCAAGTAGCAACAGCCACATATCAATATCCGACACTGAGTCAACGACGAGTCAGGTGGACTCTTTCCACTCCCCACTCCGTTCTGAATCACCTATCCGCTCCGATGATCCATATCATCAGACAGAAAATGTCAATGTCACTTTTAGTAGCAAGAATAACAAAACATCTGAAGCTATGGATAAATACTATGCTGTTCCATCGCCGCGAAATCCTACTTTAAAGGCGGAGTCTCCGGTTTCTGGGGGCAAGGAATGGAAGCCACGGCCCCATTCGGAGAAATACACGTCGGAGAATCTTGATTTGTCAGCTATGCCTGTGGTTGCCAGTGGGAAGGGTCAGAGGCCGTATCTGCTGCAGTCCGAGGATCTTGATTTTCAGGCGAAGAGTGGGCTGGGGATGTCTCCGGTGGTTGTTTATAGCAGGTCGGTGAAGGAGGAGTTGGCGCCGGGTGTGACTAAGGTGGGGCCAGTGGGGGGTGATATTGGTGGGGTGGAGGAGGTTAATGGCTCTCGTGCGGAGGAGGTGGGCAGAGAGAGGCAGCCAAGGGCGGTGGGATCAACATGGAGGAGGTCGAGAAGGGAGGTGAATTTGAAAAGGGCGGCTTTGGGGTTTAGAGCATTTGAAGTGATAGTGTGTTTGATCTCGTTTTCAGTTATGGCAGCTGATAAAACTAAAGGGTGGAGTGGTGATTCCTTTGATCGCTACAAAGAGTACAGGTAAAAATCTCACCTTTACGAAAGAAATTGCTTATGAATGCATATGCAGATATAGTGTAGCCGAATTTCTTATGAATCCATAATAATTGAGTTTTTCTTTTTTCTTTCTTTCTTTTTTTTAAAATTTTTTTTTTGAGATGGAGCTTGTACATTTTATGGATGAACTGTTTGGTATCAGTTTGCTGATTACTATCAAGTTATTGTCCTTGCTGATTTATGTGAAGGCTTGCAAATTATGCAGAAAATTTGACATGGATATGCTAAACGAATATTTGCTTAGTGTAATAGAAGAAATTACTTGTTCATTTGATTTATATGAATTTTGAACTTGATATGTTGTATGGTGGAGGTGGTCAAGTTTACTTCTGTGAGCTTTTGCAATTTTGGTAAGAGTAATGCTATTCAGCATCATTGGTGTTTAGCATCAGTCTAGGTGTCAATTAAATGTCATTAAATGATATGTTCGTTTAAATGCAAAGTCAAAACATCCATTTAATTGCACATATCAAATAGAACCACTTAGAGCATCACTGGTGCTATATAGCATTATTCTTTTAGTAAACATCTATGTCGTGTAAGGGAGTCCGTAGCTGCCAATTTCAGTGGTTTTCCATGGAGGGAAGAGCTGTTATTTGACGTACAAAATGTCTTGTTAATTAATAAACATCTGTTGTTAATTTCATCTACCAACAGATTTGTGCTGTCTGTGAAAGCCTTCAGTTTTTCAGACCACAGGCAAGTTTCATTGTGTAAGTTTAACTATGACGGAGTTCTGTTGGCAAATCCATCAATAAATTGTTGGGAATATATATTTTTGCTTTAGTTATTTTACTTCTGTTGGCAAATATGTCCCTTATATTTCTGAAATTATAAGGGACAACAAAGGCAGGTTTTTTTCCCCTAGGGAGCAAAAAAACCCGACAAATTCGATACCCACCGGGCCCTGCCCCGAACAGGGTGGGCGAGAATTACCCGCTTAATCGGGTATTCAGGGCGGGGACTTCGGGTTCGGGCCTGGGAAGGGTGTCCCGCCCCCTGCCTTAAACGGGTAACGGGGCAGGGCAACCGTTGCAATCCCTATTTTTTCTCCCTAATTGACAAATCACCAATGCATGGTGGTTACCTAGATACAGAAACATGTTTTTTTTTTTTTGAAATTTACTGATGGAAACAAATTGAAGTCGATTTGTTTCCAATTTCATTAATTGATGGTGGCCATTCTGTTTTTTTTTTGTGAGTGTTCAACTTCTGTCCCTCCCTTTGAGTTTTGAGTAGTGTCCATAGTCCAATTTTTATAATTGTCATTGTCCTAGCTATTGACAGTTGTGTGCGTGAGTGCACACATGATCATATTGAAAACTTCTCTTGGTTAGCATCAGATGTTCTTTATTTCATGATTCTTGGGATAGAGGGTGGAAAGTTGATAGCATAAATGCATTATCAAACAATGACCAGTTGAATTTTTAGTTACTCGAAAAATCCTTTATTGCAAATATTCCTCAATATGATTGCCAATTACATGAAAAACAATGAAGGAAGAAATTATTTTGATTGAATCCTAAATTGATTTTGAGCTTTTCACATGTAATAATTTCAGTGTCAATGTTTACTGCTTCTCTAGGCATGCTCCATTTATGCTTTTATTGTTGGTCTGACATCTGTTTATTTGCTTATGGTTTGTTTAATCTGTCTCTAGGAGCAATATAGTGATTATTTTCTTCCCATTTGGTTGAAAAGGATTGTGTAAGACCATGAATATGTCCGATGAAGTTTCTCTTCAAGCTAGGTTGGAATATGTAAAATAAAATTAAAGGAACAATTGACTGGAAGGAAGATCACAAAACACAATCTGCTTCTTTTGTTTGTGGCTATTAGTTGGCAACATTCACGCCTGCGGCAATTTTAATTGATTATTTTTTTGACAACAATTTAATTGATTATTTGAATATTAATGTTTTTAAAAGTAAAATAATAAGTTAGTTAAATAATGTAAATTTGTGGTATGTACATGCTATTATCAAAAGTATGTTTACCATATCGTTTCCTTTTCTATTATTTGAAGTATAGCATCTTGAATATATCATACGTGCTCAAATCCTTTACAGATAGAACAGAATCTCTGATAATTATTCAATATGCACGCTGAAGAAATTTAATCCTAATATTTGTAAATGTACATCTGTCTGTTGAGTTCTTCCTTACAATCATTAACAGGAAATATATGTACACACACACACACGCAAAGATCTACTAAGCAAGCAACATGTGCTTCTCATTTTCAAAGTTATCAACATCAACAGTACACATCTTCAAGATAGTTTTCTGGTAGCCGCTTAACAGGAAATATTTTTCCTCAAAAAATCTTGCGTATCTGATCCTGTGAGACCCATACAGAAAATTTGGGGAACGTGTCACTAGCATTTACTAAAGAACTTGGTGCAGTTTAAGTGTGATTTTGTTGTTATCTAGGTGCAAAGCATGTAAACAAGCCAATGTTACATGGCAGGGGATTATTTATTCATTATTTCCAATGTCCTTGTTTCAAAATTATAGAGACACATGCTAAATCTAATTGTTCTATGCATATATGTGTCGCTGTTTTTCTGATCTGTGATACTAAAATATTATGTGACCAGAAAGTTAGTTAATGTCCTTGTTATTTTCTTTGGATCAATTCTTCAAAACAGTTGATGTAATTTTTTTGTTACACAGGTATTCTTTAACCATGAATGTTATTGGTTTTGTATATTCTGGATTTCAAGCATGTGATCTAGCCTTTCATTTGGTCACGGGAAAAATTGTAATCACTCACCAGCTACGATACCATTTTGATTTCTCAATGGATCAGGCAAGTAGTTTTTCTTTCTTTTTCGATTCTTCTTTTCTTGTTCTTTTAGCCGATGTGATCAAGCATCAGATTGTATTTTCTCCGAACAAGAAATCTTTGACACTCGTGAATTCATGAGGATATGGTCCATTATATTTTATTCGGAGCTTCAAATTTCAGTAGGTATGATAGTAGTTGATACATATGTTCAGTTTGGAAAGGGAGAGGAGCAAGGAGTGAGTGCTTCTTGCTTTGTTGGGTACATAATGACACTCTGGACTTGACCAAAAGGCCTCATTACACAAGCACTGACTTAGCTTGTTTTTTTATGCTTTTCTGAAAGGATTTTTTTTGTGCTTTTGTGTCAAACAGATTCTGGCTTATTTGCTTATGTCAGCATCTTCTTCAGCAGCTACAAGGGTGGACGACTGGACATCTAACTGGGGTAAAGATGAGTTCACATTGATGGCCAGTGCATCTATAGCGATGTCCTTCCTGGCTTTTATTGCTTTTGCCATAAGCTCTCTCATATCTGGTTACAACCTTTGTTACCACGGTTCAACTTGATCTCTCATCAGTCTACATCTACAACCTTGGTTTTTTTTTTTTTTCTTTTTTTTTTCCCTAATAATTTTGAGTAGTGTTTGCTTTGATAATTTAATTGCAAATAAATTCTGAGCTTGTACAGATGCGGTGATAGATTAATAGGAAAAATCTTCTGGTTAATAAATAAATGGTCCATTATATTAAGCAAAGATAACTTGTTTTGAGGTGGGATTGTTAATAATTTCCCATATCAAATAAAAGTAGAAAGGAGAATGAACAAACCATATAGCTGATGAATATCAATAAGTTGATTTTTTGCCCATTTTGACGAGTATCTATATGATGCAGTTGAAGGTATTACAATGGTTAAGTCTTTCGATAACAACACGGAAATGGTCATGTCTTTAGATGTAAAAATTCGATTTGTACACGAAACATGCGTTGAAGATAAGATTTATAATGATTCGTCGTAACTTGATTATGGGATTAGTTTTCACTTGCTAATGCTTTTAGGAGTATAAGACGATCTTTTTTTTTTATTATTTGACATAATTAAAGAGAGTGTGAAAAGAAAAGTTTAATTTTGTCTTTTTTTTTTTTTTTGCTTTTTGGTTAAACAATAATTGGTGAATTGGACAAATGAGATCCTTTCAACTTTGCATCACTGTTGTCACCAGTGAAAGAGTTAGTGAAATTTGTCCAAAATGCCGCCCTTAATGATTCCATTAATCGAGGAATTTGTAAACAATAGTTTAGGTTTATTTATTTAATCATTTCTACATTTTTAATGACATATTTGGTATGCCTGAGTTATTTAATAAGAACAAAGCATATTAAACTAATTTAAGTGATTTATTTTAGTGTCGAATACTAATGACATGTTTAGTAAATTTTTTAATAAGAAAACAATATATATTAAACTAATTTAAGAGACTTGTATTAGTGCAAAATACCGAATAATTATGACTCTTGGGTGATATGGGTTGAAGGGACTAATATCTACGGATAAAATTTTGTTCGTGCACATCTCTTCGTTAATCATGTCTAGTCTAACATGCTATAAATGACTTTTGCAGTAATGCTTAATGCAAGTTGTGTTGATTCGAGGCAACGAATTAGATGGTGTAAAATAATGTTTTATTGCTATGAAGTGTTAAAGAATGTTTTATTGCTATGAAGCGTGATTTTCTTTTGAATCATTTCATTTAAAAAATGTAAGCTATTAAAGATGAGACGGGTTAATTTATTTAAATAGTGAGATTTGAGCCGTGTATGATTTTCACATAAGGATGGAGACAAAACTCAAATTTAGGATCTTTATCCATTCTAACAACATTTTGGACAGCTTCATCTTAAAATTTAAATTGTTAGAGTCAAACTACCCTCATCAAGAATCAACGAAGGATACACACATTAATTAATTTTGATAAATAGGATACGGCAAGACTTGAAGTTGCCACGGAAATATATTTATTTACTTAGTTTGTGTCTTCGAGAAGTGTAAAAAGGGAATGAACATAAAATTGCTACATTTTGAAAGAAACTAAATAAAATACAAAGAAAAGAATTTGCAATGAAATGTAACCAGATTAGTTTTGGCATCTTAGAAATTTGATGAACTTTATGCCTGATCAGAATTCATATCAGGCCTCAGAACTGAAAGATTTCTCTTCATATTCCTTAATAGAGTTTATGATTACTGCAACTTCCCTAATGCTTGGCCTTTCTTCTGGTGCTGAACTTATACACTTTAGAGCTACTTGCAAAAGGTTCACCATCTTCTCTTCACTTGCACCCTCCAAAACCAACGTCTTGTCGAAAACTTCGACCGTCCACTCTTCTCGTATAGCAGAATTCACCCACTGCCCTAATTCGTATCCATTATTCTGGACGAGCTTCCCAGTCAGCAGCTCGAGGAGTACGATACCAAACCCAGAAACATCAGCCTTAAACACGTTGGACGCATTGTTAACGGGTAATGTGTCATCTTGGAAGCTGTCATCGGGAGCAAGAACTGGTGAATCTTGATTGTTTAACACTGATAGGCCATACTCACTTATGCAGGGCTCCATTCCATTGTTCAGCAAAATGTTCGAGGATTTTAGGTTCCCATGAGCAATTCCATCTCTTTGAAGTTCCTCGTGCATGAAAGCCAATGCCTTTGCAATTCTCGCTGCAAGACTTAATCTGCTTCCCCAGGTAAATAACTGCCCATTTTGTGATCCTGAAATTACCATCAATTTATTAAGATATGATCTTTTCTTATATCAGCGGTCGATGGGGATAAGTGCACAGTATATTTAGGCTCCACTGAGCTCGACATTTGCTTAGTCTTTTAAGCCCCCAAGGAGCAGTGTCAAAATTTATGCTACGGTTTCAAGTGAGCTCAATGCTATATCCAAATAATAGAATGCAAATATGAATATTTTGTTAGAATTTAATCTAGTTGCAATACAGTAAAGTGCAGAAATAAAACTTATCGACAGATCGAGTCTCGTGACAGCACGATGTCCTAAAACGAAATTGCCCGTCGATAACTGCTGCGACCTCTGTGGACAATTACTTC
>CAIGRP010055826.1:0-20603 GCA_903798385.1 Fraxinus cuspidata
TTGTATAGCACAGGACACTTTTAACTGTCCCCAACAAATTCGACTACAACGGTCAGCATAGTGGGGTCTTATCATTTATTTGATAAGCCCATATCATCCACGAATCTTTTATGATCTCTGTTTCCAAGCTAGTATCTTACAATAATATGAAAATGCAGAGCTAAAACCTCCTAAGCCCATTACGAAATTCAAGAAACTCCATATACCCATATACCATTGCATATCTGCAAAAAATTTCAGTGAGATTTCTTGATATCCCTGGAAAGTGCTACACTAAAAAGCTGGATGAGAATAAAAAATTCATTCCAAATGCATGGAAGAGCCATTCACCAAATGTTCAAAATCTTTAATTCCTGTGTCATATTTTCTCATTTTCTCCCCTAAAACTTTGTACAACAATCAGCATAGAGTGCTCTCAACTATCCATAATAAATTTGACTACAACTATCAACATAGAAAGGTCTCATCATGCATTTCCTAAGCCTATATCAACATATATAGGTTCTTTCCACATTCAATAACACAGTTAACTAGCCAAATACAGGAATAAAAATTGAACATGCATTGAAAGAATCCTTTCAAGACCCTTCTTCTATAATCAGTTAAACCAAATTACATTCTGATATTCTATCCAAAGGTATAAATTCAGCAGACAAATTTTAACAGCTTGATAATAAGCCTCAGCTTGGCTAATTTATAAATGATCAATAAATCAATTATAAATGGTCAAATTTCATTTTTAACCACATATTTCAATAGATTCACAAGCATTATCGAACTTATCTACCACCAAATTCTATCTAATTATATAAATAAACCGTTTATAAATTCTGTCCAAAGGGAGGTTAAACGTGTTTCTTCAGTCACTACAATTTTTTGCCATTTGACATAGACATTCAATTGGCAGTCATTGATGGAACTCTCGATGTGGCACCATGCTCGTATAGTCTGGATACAATTATATAACAGACCATGTATTTTGGTGCTTCAATTTGTTTCTTTTTCCAACGATTTTGGTCCAACCCTGATACATTTTGACCTAGCCAATAAAATATGAACAGAAATATGACTGAAAAGCAACTAAAATTTAAGGAAGCTGGGAATATATAAACCCAGAATTTCTTACACTCCTTGATCCTCCAAACGACCCATATTTTCTCATACCTTTCGTATAAATTATATACACACTTCCCCACAATCAGTAACCTGCACACTAAATGTCGACAAACAACAAAGCAATCAGGGAACTTTGAAGACCATTGAGAATTACAAGTTTTCAACATCTAGCTTTCCCTTTTCCACATGGAACCATAGTCCAACGTAACGACCATGAAAACATAGCCTCTTGTGGGCTGTAAATAAAATTTGATGTAGCAATGATACCACTGTCTACCTTCACTATATATATATATATATATATATATATATATATATATATATGCAATCACAAACCATTGTCAATTTTCAACCTCCAGAGAGAACCATCTAAGCATGAAACCAAAATGTGAGAATATACCCAACAAAATAAATAAATAAATAATTGAAGTAGATTATGCAGATCAAATAAGGTTTGGAAACATCAAGGGTTAATGCCTGAATATCACCAAGGAAAATGCGTGAAGTAATGCATAAATGGAAATCAACTCAGTAATCAAATTCCAAAATCTACAAAAATAAGAATTGAATGTTAAATGCCCACATTAACCAAACATGAATCCATACTCTAATCCAATAATTATTGTAATAACTTAAATGATACAAAGGGTAAAACACACCAATGGTATAAATTTCAAATCATCAAAATCGACAAAGTTAAAATTCAAGAATTAATCAAGCAAAACAATCTGAGAACTTTGAAAAACAATAATATTTAGAACCCCACATTCAAATTCGGCTTATAAATTTTCATCATTTTGCTTTGCTGTTTACAGATTATAGTAAATTCTCGTAAAGCTTGTTCATTTTCCTTTTTTGGCAGAACATAGCTGAATAATAAGAGCTTAATTCAACCAAAATACTTGCCAAAATACGAAATTTCTTTAGCACCGAAAATACTTGTCTCGAATTTTTCTTTACAATTATCAACATCAAGTTGCAAAGGGCTATTTGGTGAAATGTTTTACAATTATCAAATTAATTTGTACAAATAATTTCTTAGTCACAACTTAATAAATTGTAAGTTACAATTACATTTTTTAGGTCAAATATTATTTATTTATTGGTCGTAATCAATCAATTAATTGGTCACAAACACCCCATCCCCGCCACCACCACCTCGTTACTAGACCACCACATCACCCTACCTCACCACTATAGCTAACATCACAACCACCACCACCACGCTGCGCCATGACCACCACCAAGTCATTGGATTGCCAACATCATCATCATCTCGTCACTGTAGCCAATATCAAACCCACCACAAACCACAGAGTGGCCACTGCGCTCATCGTCTGTTCGGTCCTTTGAAAATCCAATACTTTCACAATTTCCCCCAAAATTAGCAATATTTGGTGCAATAAAAATCACCTAAACTAAACAAAGAGAAAAATGCAATATCAATGATCTAAAATCACGTAAAATACATTGCAAGAAAAAAAATGAAATATCATTGTCGCTTCGATTTTCTTCCTCATACACGAAAATTGCTGCAGGGAAAAGGCTGCCACATATGAGAAGGCACTGTCGGAATACGTCGAGAAAGCATAGTTTGAATATTGGCACAACATATTTTCTTCCTTCTTCCTTTACTCTAATCTGCAGTAAGCTTCACAACAGCAGTCGTCGCGTAGGCGGTAGCCACGGTTGCACTTGCAGACGCAACTGGCTTAGATCTGATGGTGAGAGAAAACGATAGAGAGATGGTGAGAAAAGAGAGAATAGAGAGGCAATGTTTAGAGAGAGACAAGGGAGAGATATAATTAGAGTTTGGGATTAAACTTGAGTAGGGGAGATAAACTAATTTTATAATATTATTATCAATATTAAAAGTTTGATTTAAGATCTAATTTTTGTATAATTAAATTTTAAATTTGATTTTTGAATTGTGATCTCTAAAATTCTAGTTGCATGTAATTTCCACATCTATAAGTTCAGTTAGGGTTTCATTTCTGGGCTTGATGGAAATGATGAATACAACATCATAGGAAGATAGGAAAAGTCATCAAAGTAGCCATCATGATTAAAGTGCGACATCTGTGTAAATCGTGTTTTGCGTAAAACCGTCGTATTGTTTTTTATTTTTTGAGAAAAAATTTCTTGCATCTTTATTAGAAGAAAAATGTAGTAAGTAAATATATTTTGGAAATAGCACAAAATATCCCAGCTTGAAACGTTTAGAGTGGAATACGCCATACCGTCCATTTTCTCAATAAAACATTATGAAATGATGAAACCCTCCCAATTAAATAAAAAAAAAAGATAAGAAGAAAAATACATATATATATATATATATATATATATATATAACTAATTACAATCATGGTCCCAAAGTTTTTAAAATTTTACAAATAACTCCAAATAAATAATAAAAAAATCAAAACTTGAAAAAACAATGACAAATTACAATTACAAAATAGAACCTTATGCTATTATAATAAAAAAAATCAAAGGGAAAATTATTGAGTCGTAATCCACTCCTTTGTTGCAAAACTCAATGAATGAATACATGATTAGAAAAATAATCTAAGGCCACAAACTTTGTTCAATAAAAATATCATTCGTCCAAATAATAACATATAGATCACTCATTTTTTACACCACTCTTACTAACATGTAAAGTAAGAATTCCTACATCCACTAGACAATAAAAAATTGAGCCCTGATAACATTTGTCAAAATTGGGATTCAACACACCATTATATATTAATATGGGATAATAAAGAATCAAAATTGGATTGATTATCAATGGGTAGATACTGGAATTCTTTATCATATATTAATTCAATTAAATACCTAGATGTTTAGTATGTTTCCTTTGATGCGTACTTTAAACCTTTTGCAATCAGTCTATTCTCATACCTTCAAGTCTTCTTTGATGTTCTTCAAGAATTCCAAAAATACAACACATTTTTCTATATTTTTCTAGTACGTCGAATATTTTTCAATCCTTAATAATGTGTAGGAATCACATTATTATATATAGAGAATATTTAATACAATTTAAATAAAAAGCATTTTTTTTTCTCATAAGTTTTTTTATTACAACATTTCTACACAACATGAATGTTCAAATTCATTGCAATAATTTTGATAATTATAATATTATGTAATCTATCCTTATTAATCCTACACATTTTATTGTATTGTCCTCTTTTAATTTAACCCAGTTCTTATTTTAAAGCTATCGAACAGACAAAATTGAACACAATTGATTTAAGCTCCAATTAATTAATTCTTGTGCCGATTAACTCTTGACGGTTCGAGATTAATTAATTAATTAATTCAGTTATATTCATTAATGATCGAAACTACACTCTTATCATTAATTAGACTCTATTTGAGTTTCAATTTTTGAAAGAATAAATTTTGTAATAGTGATATTTTTGTTAATTGTGTGTAGTTAAAAAGTAAAAAAAGTTGTGTTTACGGAAAATTTTATTTTATTGGGAAAATGAGTGGTTAAAAATGATTTTGAGGAAAATGATTTTTTTGACCATGGAACTCAAACAACAACTTAATTCCTCTTCAAATGTCATTAACAATTCACACATATCAATGATTAAAATAATTATAAGCGATTGATCAACAAGTCATTTTTAATTATTTATATATATATATAGTATCTTGAGTTCCACTTTTCACTTATATAATTTATTGTGATCGCATCACAATTATAGTTAAACTATTGAGCTCAAATTAAATTGCTCGTTAAAAAATACTTGTGCTATCAATGTTTCTATAAAAATCGGTAATAGATTCTATGTTACAAAAATATAATATTTTTGTAACATAGAATCTATCTCCTCAAAGATATGTTAATTATATAATTAACTTCGCTATTTGTTACCTCAGGGAACTCGAATTAATAGTCAACATTCAAAATCTTCCCAAAATTTAGACGTACGTTTGACTGCAATAATATTTAACTGTGTATGGTTGATCGTCACATTAAACATTACTTGATCCTTTCAATGATATTTATTATTGTTATCTTTATTATCAAAAGCTAGAAAAAATTTAATAAAGATAATACGAGTTTATCAAAATAAAGTGTTCATCCTTATTTACTAGTCGAGAACAATTAGTTTTGATCACTTTATAAATTGAATCTATATGTATTTGACAACTTAAATACTCAATTTATAATAATATCCATGATCATGATATATTTTATTATTTGATCAAATATTAAATACATTTATAAACAATATTCAAATAACATAAATTAATAATTACTTGTTAAAAGCATAATTTCGAATAGTACATTTAAACATATATCTCGACCATCACATCTTTGTACCTCCTTCTGTATAACAATATTTCATGAACGAGATTGGACAAGATGGGATCAGGGTTTTCCAGTACTAAGCTTTTCATTATGGTTTTTTTTATGTCCCGACATTATTATGAGCACACTTTTGCATGCAGTAAATCACACTTTTCCTCTTAAATTACTAACACACACACACACACACACTCATCCATAGAGTAAAAGTCACTCTTTTCCTGTTAAATTGCTTGCAGAATGACCTTAACTCCATGTTTTGGAGGAGGAAAAATATCGGCTGGGCAGTGGACATAACTATTTGATAAAACAACTTTGTAGCGCTGTAGAATCATTGAAAGCGCAACCTTGGATTCATTGATGGTGAAGTTTATTCAAACACGAGTTCGAGGGCCCAAACCAAATAGAAAGAATGCAGCAGCATTATTGTTGGAAGCTTTAGCAACTCCTTCAGCAAATCTCTCTGGTCTGAAAATATGAACATCTTTGCCCCAGATTTGAGGGTTTTGGTGCAATGCTAGAATTGAAATGAAAATGTTAATCTTGACTGGAAGGTTCAGATTTCCTAGTTTACCTCCCTTCTCGACTTTTCTTGTTAATGTGAGAACCGGAGGATATAGTCTCAGACATTCATTGATAATCATGTTCATCTATGTGGCAAAAAAACAATAAGCAATAAATAAACTGTGTTAGGATAATGAGTGAGTGTTCACTATGCTGTATTGGACAAGACTATATTAAGTGATGATGTCGTTGTAGGAAATGTCAGAAGAGGGAGGAATAGAGTAAAACTAACATGGCATGTTTGTGGGTGTTGAAGATGGAAGTGTTTGGCCTTTCATTAGATGTAGCAATGAACTGTTTGTAGCTCAGAATACTAATACATTGGGAATAAGGTCTGTTATATAGTATAATAAGATTACAAAAATTGGTATGTACTTACTGTTTTCAGTCTTGCAATGCCTTCTGAATTTGGTTTTACACTGCTAAATATTTCAAACACCTCTTCCCTTGCTCTCTTGCCAATCTAAATGTATTGCTAGTAGAAGAATACACCATGAAAGTAAGCTTGTTGTTGTAAGATGTCCAGCACCATACAATGCCTTGATCTCGTCAATCATTTGTTCTGTTGTAATCCTCTTTCCTGTATCAGTTTCATGAGTAGCTTATACACCATGAAAGTAAGCTTGTTGTTGTAAGATGTCCAGCACCATACAATGCCTTGATCTCGTCAATCATTTGTTCTGTTGTAATCCTCTTGCCTGTATCAGTTTCATGAGTAGCTTTAACAAGTTGTCCAAGATAATCACTTCCAAAATCTTCAAGTTCTCCAATATTTTTCGCCCTTTCCCTCTTGTTTACGAACTCAGCGATGGAATTCTTGATTCTTTTTTCAAGTTTCTCTGCTTCAATCGCATCATCAGATTTTAGTAGCGCACTACATTTAATAGACAACAATGAAAGATCATCATCAAAATTTATTAGCATACTGCACAAGTAAAATATTATTGGAATACTATACTTGATGCCAGGAAATCTGACTTCATAAATATTTCTGACGGTTATTGCTGTCAGCTTTGCAACCATCTCAAATATATGAGCCCCTTCAATGTAGCTACTTCCGAATGCTGTCCTGGAAATCACTTCGGTTGTTAACAGCCTGAATTCCTTACACATGTCGATCTCATCTCCCACATGATCTTTCCACCTCTCAAGCATCATCTCAACACTTGAACTCATTTCTGGAACCATGCTCTGCATACAAAAAAGCCCTTCACATTATAAGCTATAACTTTTGCCAAACCACCTCATCTAAAATTGTAAGCTTCCGCGCCCTCACATCTATACCAGATTCGTTTTTCATCAAAAAGACTAATGCCTACACAATATATATACGTACAGTGCAGAACATGAACCATGATTTTTTGCTTGCCCTAATACCACGCTAACCATCTAATCAAAAAGCTGAAGTTTTTATAAAGGAGGCAAACTTAGTTATCTTTTGCATTCAACTCGCGCCCCTCTCAGGCTGAATTTATTTTTTTACTCAAATGTCTAGCACATGCACATTTTTCTAAAATGTGTGGCTTTGAGACTTGTATCTAGAATCACTGAGGTCTCTTATATTATGGTTGAAACATATCACTCAAAAGTTTACACTGAGAAAGGACGCAAATATAATTATATTTTGTCTTCAACATGCACCCCTCCCTAGGCTGAATTTAATTTTTTTTCAGTCAAATGCCTAGCATTAGCACATTTTTCGGATTAAAAATATGATTGAGTACTGAACTTTCCACAGAGTTTCTAAAGGGTCACTGAACTTTAAAAATTTTCTCATTAATCACTGAACTTCATAATATATTATCTCATCTATCACTCATCAAAATGGAAAACTCTCTGCAATAGCATAGTATGACGCCCTTTGTGGTGGTTGGTTTCTAAGGATAAATCCATATTAGCGACTGAAGTAGGAAGAACCCTAAAACAATTTTGGGGATTTTGCTAACTTGAAAAAAATTGGGGAAATCGATTTTGGGGAGGCAATTTCGGGGAGGCAATTTTGGATTTTGGTAGATGCAATTTTGGGAATCAATGAGAGGTGATTTTGTTGAAGGCTTTTGTGTTGGGGGTGTTTGTAGAGAGGAAGAGATCGGTCATGTTTTGCTTCATTTTCTATTTTTTTAATTTTATAAAAATATATTTTTAAAAATAAACTTACTCCATGTCATCAAAAACTTCAAGATTAGACATCTACTATTTACAATAGCATTCCACGTAAGCAATTTTAATTAAAGTGAAAAATTTTAAAGTTCAGGTGAAAACTTTATACAAAGTTTAGTGCTCAATCAAATTTTTAATTGTATAAAAAAGTTTGAAAACATACTCCATGCAACAGCAACTTCATTATTTAGCATCCATTAATTGAAATAGTGTGCGACATAAGCGATTCCATTTGCCACATCATCAATTCCGTCAATTTTTCAATATCACTGAGTAATGAATGGATAACACATTTTAAAATTCAGTGATTAATGGAAAAAAAATTTAACGTTCAGTGACCCACTGAAAACTCAGTGCTCAATTAAATTTTTAACCCCATATTTTTCATATGTGGGTGGCTTCAACTCTTACCTAGTATCATAGAAGTCTCTAATACTATGGTTGAAGCATCTCATCTTAAAATTAATTTATACTGTTAGAGAAAGATTCATTTTATTTATTTAAATTTAGTGCTCGACAACTTTGTTCAGTAATGGTGCTGGCAGCCAAATGCTCAAACGATTGGGTAGCAATTGGTTAAGTATTGTGGAAAAAACAGAAGCCAAAATCTTGTTATTGTAGTGTACCATACATGCACTTAACCTCAAAGACATACCTTTAGACTCTCGGCATGGAAAGTACAATTTGCCAGTTTCCGTATCTTAGCCCATTTTTCACCCTCATTCGTAACAAGTGATTCCCCTAGCAGCTTCTTCACGTACCCTTCCATGTCCATTTTCGGGTAGAAACCTTCCCTGTTTACAAGTAACTCTTTGATTAGCTCTGGCTCTGTGATAAACAACTGTGCTTGTGAACCATGCCAATGAAGAAAATTCAGCCCTGTCAAGAAAGAAAGCAAGTAAAATTAAATTTATAATGTTTGTACTCACTCAATTTTCTGTTCTCCAGGAAAACAGAAAATAGTTTAAACAACTAAGCTCGTACTTTATAATTTTTGTACTCACTCAATTTACGTGAATCCTTTTATGTCACTCCGGTCGGTTCAAAAAAAGAAACGAAAGAGTAATTTGAACAAGAAGCTACATTTTACCATAAGTCCTTGTCCATGAATAAACATGAGGCTGTATTCTTGGAAATATACAGTGTGATATATCCATGGGCTTTCCCATGGATTGGCTTCTCAGTTTAGAGATTTCTTTGGTATTCCCATGTGGAAATCTGTAAGGAGGACCTCTAATTCCCTGTTTTCATCATACCCTGTAGTCGAAGTGGAGTCCACCATACCTTATCAAGGAATTTAATGAGAGTCAAGAAAAATCGAAAGCAGTAAGCACTGCAAATAAAGAGTAATAGAACTCTAACTGTATCCATATTTCGTTAAATCTTGAACTTCCTTATGATTGTATTTATAATTGAATTCTGGTTATGGCAATGAGGCCAGGAGTCCAATTATTGGACATACAAGTCCAGTTACAAGGTTTGGCTCCACAACACAACCTGTAGATTGAATTGAATAACAACTTTACTGTAAGGAGAATGATCAAACAAATGTCATGCTAGTTTTGCATGATTGATAAACAAATAAAAAAATGTCACGACTAAAAACCTAATTGACCTTTTAACGTGAAACTCAAGATCTATTAGATCCCAAAAGCTTAAAAGAGCAATCCATCTGTCTAAAGCTCCAACACAATCAAATTATGGGATTGGTATTCTCAAACAAGTTACCATCTTGCCGGACATATTAACTTCCATGGTTACGTTACATGTAAGCATTTTGTGAGGCACATCAGTCGTTATTTTGGACTCAAAATCGATTTCAGTGATAAACGGGCTTTAACATTATAAAGATTATTTACTAAATTTTTAAATTTTAACATTATAAAGATTATTTACTAAGTATTTACTAAAAATGCCTACATTAAGTTTATGAATGGACCAAGTTTGTTATCAGAAGAAATCTGGCGTGAAACACTAGCAATTTTCGGAATATAAGCAGAATTTGGATTAAAACCCGTTTCTTCATTGAACTTATACGCCTGCTCACATATAATCCTTGAACTTTAAAATGTCAATACTTAGTCACTACATGTTATAATGTCGACCCATTTAATCACTAAAATTGATAACGTCCACATAAGCTAACATGACGTGACGGTTGATGTTATTAGTGTTGAACCATTTGATTTTAAACTCTTAGGTAGAATCAAATATTTATCATTTAAATATACCTTAAACACATCTCTCACATTAAGCTTTTCTTATTAAAAAAAAAAGCTAACACGTACACAACTAATTTAAAAGGATGGCAGCAAGACTTGAACCAAGGAAACGCATAGCTATTTAATCTTTTAGGTAGGACCAAATGTTTATCCTTAAAATTTAGTTCAACAAAACCATGAAAGGTTTCTTAAAACACAACATATAATGCTCAACCAGAATGAACATGACTAGCACCATAAAATAGATATTTGAAAACTACTTTATTCACAAAAACATTGTTGGGTTCGACTATTAACGTCTCAGTTATGCCACATTAGCATATTGTAACCAAATTAGCCTCACAAAACCGATTTCAGTGAATAACAGGATAAACAGAACCATTTGAGAGCATTCCAGTCAGTTCAAGAACGAACTAGGTTTTTAGCCTAGCAGGTTTAAATGAACAAAATGCTTCCAATTGTGGATTCTGGCTGTTGCTTTGTCACCAAAGTATCAGTAGCTAAATAGAGTTGGGGATTTCTAAGTAAAAAAGTAACATATGGAAATTTCCTCTTTATTTTATTGATACAGACTCTAAAATTGAAAGTGACATTTCCATAAAGAAATAGAAGGTTATTACTTTTTAAAATATGCATTATTTACATAAATCATTGCATTCTCAATTGCATCAGTTGTTTTCTATCTTATTTTGAATGATACAAGAAGATACTCCATGATTCATGTGATGTGTGCATTTTAATAGGATAGGTATGTACAGATCAGAATCAAGAAGATGACAGATTAACTGAATAATTTATTAGATTTTCTTGTAAGCACGGTTAAAAATTAACTAAAATACAGTATTTTAATTTCTGATTCAACCAAACATTTCTACTAAAAAAACATTGGGATAACACAAATAAGACAAAATAACAGTAAATCATTGTCGGTTAATAAGCACCAGAAGGCATGCAAGAATATCGGAGACCCTACTTACAACAAATTCATTTTTGGAAATACAGCAGAGATCTGAAAGAAGAATGCAGCTTCCTTACGTAGCACAATGGCCCTACTTAAATATTCTTTTGATTGATAGAACCCGTGCTCCAACGACGTACAGGACATGAAAAATGCATATGAACTTGCATTGAAACACCGAATATCTTAGTAATGCTTGTTTTTGTACGCTGATCGCGTATATTAGGAAACAATTGTTTAATATACAATCCTTGTATTGGCTAAGTTTAAAATCTTTTGCAATAAGATGATTTAAAATTTAAAAATAATAATAATAATAATCATCTAGATGAAATCTAAAATAAGATATCATGAAGTATGTCTTAACATCAAAACATGTAAGTTGATTTAGGGTGGATCAACCACCACGTCTTTGGGTGGATCAAGCGCTCAAGCCAACAAATAGGTTCAGTTAAAAATGGCCCAATGGTAATTATGATTGAAAACGAGATTACTTAGGAAACTTTAGTGAAAGGCTTGAAGTATCATATAAGGAAACAAACAAACACCATCAACCCCAAAATTGTGAGAAATCCGAGGGCAACAATGTAAAAACTCGCAGAATCAGGGCAGCCCTCACATTATTGATTAAACTTCGATATCTCAATGCTTCGTGGTCTGATCCTTTGAAAGTTGAACTGAAAGATTATCACTCAATGTTCTTTAAGTCAAACGGTTAAGTTCAAGATCTATGGTTGATTCAGGGGAATCTCTATCTCATCAGTATGCCAAAAATAGTTTTTCTTGAGAGAATTCTGTTTAGGTAAACTATTTCCGTTGCTGATAATATTGCCTAGGGACACATTGTGGATTAATTTTCATGTTTGTCAGATGATGACGGTTTTGCTAAAATATGTGTTCTATCTGATTATCCCCAATTTGTTTTGCACAAGAAAGGGGAAATTGTTTATTCTGATGCATTATTGGTAGATACCATATTAAAATATTGGCCTAATTTCTCCAACACGTAATTCTTACACTTATCTTGCCTCTAAAGCAAGTTGTCAATTATTTTTAATTTTGGTTCATTTCGTATTATAGGCTTAAGTACTGAGCTACATTGACGAAATTGAAAAGAAATGAGAAGAAACTGATTTTTTGAAGCGAAATGAAAGAGTTGTGTCTCGTGCATTGATGAATTTTATGGTGAAATCAGTGTTCAAAAATATTATGGGTACGCACGTGATAATGCGGTCAATCCATTTTGCTGATTGCACATGTGCGCTTAAACGTCAAAATGATTATGTATTTGTGTTAAAAATTATGTCCAAATTAGCCTAAAAATTCAAACCCATTTTTATAACTTAAAAGAAAAGTAAATTGAGCCCAACAAATACCAAATTAGCCCAAAAGCCCATACATTATAGACAACAATATGTGGGGTTTTGACGTTTAGAAAAAACAAAAATGAAAATAAATTTTTCGTAGAATTACAATCAATCTACGTCGGGCTCAAGTCTCCTTTATCTTCGATCTTTCTCTAGTTTCACTACTAAGATCTTCAACGAGTTGCAAAAACTTGAAGGTGCATTTTTCACGTTTATATTATTCACCTAATCGGTCTTTTTTTTTTTTTGTCTTATTTTTAATTTTAAGGAAAATATTCATCAAACTCGTCTATCTTTAGGCTATAATGATTTTGAGCAATATGTTTTTTTGAAATTTGAAAAATATGTATAAAATTCAAAGAATGCATTATTTATTTATTTGTTAGTTTAGAATATTAAAAATAATATTCAAAATTAAAAAATGCGAAGTTACTGATTACGCCAAAAGAATAACGCGGTAATTGTAGCACAGCTTTGGGGTATTGATTTCACGGGGAGATAGAAAAATACTCAAGGGTTCAACAAATTAGGATTTTTCATGAATTATTTGGAAATGATTTGTTTTTCGAAATAAAATTTAAATATCAGTCAAGTAGTGAAATTAAAATCAATGAGTTAAAATAGTGAAACATCGAAATTCCCTCAATTGGATTGGATCATTCAACGTCAATTATTCATTTTTTATAACTCAATTAGAGGCTTTCATCCCGACACTCTAATCGGAAGATTTATCGTTAAAACCCAATTTAATTTAAATATAACCCTAGAATTTAGATTTTTTCTAATAATTTCCCACAATTATTTATTGAAATCAGATTATAAATCAATCATATACAACAAGCATAAGGCATTAAATAATCATACCACTAAAATAAATGAAATTAAAATTCAACAAGTATTTCGATCGTTCGATAAAAAATGCATGACTAATGTCTATGAAAAATCTAATAAGAGTAAAACCAATTTCAAAATANAATCAGATTATAAATCAATCATATACAACAAGCATAAGGCATTAAATAATCATACCACTAAAATAAATGAAATTAAAATTCAACAAGTATTTCGATCGTTCGATAAAAAATGCATGACTAATGTCTATGAAAAATCTAATAAGAGTAAAACCAATTTCAAAATAAATTTATAAAGTGAAAATCTAAACCTATAATTGTTTAACAAGAAAAATAACAAATTACATATATAAAAGACGTGAAATCACCAAATCCAATGAGTTCCTCACTTCCTTCACCAAATTGTTTAATTCTTCATGGAGTTCTTGAGCCAAAAGATAAGTGAAAAGTGTATGGAAGCATTCCCAATATGTATTTTTCTATTAAGTATTTGTAAGAGTCGAAAATTGGATAAAAATCACGTCCAAATTGATTTCCAAAAGAATTTAAATTACATAAAATTGTCTCCTAGCAATCTTCAAAGTGTCTTTTTGTGGTTCGAATCAACTATTGAGTATTTACAATTTGATCCTCAAACTTTGATTATTGCAATTTTTCGCTATTTTTACATTATTTTTTCATTCAAACCCTATTGTCTTCAACCAATTAGCTTCCAACTATTTCAGATTCCCATTTAGCCTTCCGAACCAACTTTTGGATATTTGCGATGTAGTCTCTAAACTTTCATTTTCTTTCATTTTGGTCCCTTTTTTCCTTAATTCTTCCCAATTCCACTACATTCATCATGTTTTCCTGCAAAACATAAATTGCATAGAATTAATTCATATTCCAACATATTAACCAACAATTTTTCATATTTTGATAGTAAAATAAGTGTGTAAAAACATACTTATCAAACTCCCCCGAACTTGAACTATTTTTTGTCCTTAAACAAAATTATAGCTTAACTCTACATAAAATATGGTTTAACAACTTGCCGTGTCTCAAGATTGAAATTCGGTACTCAAAACAAATAAACAATTTCAATAGTACAAAATTGAATCAATCTCCACCTGTTACATGCATAAACCGACGTGTGTGTGAAAAATCATGTCAACATATTAAAATCATGATTGGCTCAACACGTGACCCATGATAGTCAAATATTTCTTTACTTCGCTCTTGAGATACACACATACCCAAACTTATGATTTTCACTCAATTTTCTCGAGGTGTGTTCTAAGTTGAACTTTTCGATTCTATTCCTTACCTTCTCTTAGCTTAGATAGATCTCACTATTACAAGCTCACATTTATATAGTTTTGATTGCTTCAACCCGTAAGATTAAATTAAGTTACCTGCTTCTCATCAAATGTGTAGTTTTATCAACCGAATGTCTAAAGCTCAATCAATGTACTTGTGTTTTTTTCCTTTTCATTTTTCATGTTTTCTCAATTTTTTTATTTTTTTTCGAACATCTTCTCATTTGATTTTTATATAACCCATGTAACAAACTTTAGGTCGATGACTCCCAAGTCAGATAATCATAGGGCACCAGATTTTAAATCTCCCGAACAGGCTTAATCACTCAAGTTATACAGGCTCTAAAAAATATTTTTACTTACTCAAAGATTAGTGCAATGCCCATTTTCTTTTAGATATTCAATTTCTAAAACTAGCATCTAACTTAAAACTTTCACACCGTCTTCGTCTCATTAGGTTTTAGACAATCCAAAACAAGAATTTCATACACGGAATCCCTACTCATTCCTTTGTAACAGCTCAAACATCTTCAAACTACTCTATATTTGGATTATGGTATAGTACTATAGAGGTTGTTCGATTTCACTTACTATGTTCAATTATTTTCTAAACACTGAACATATCACTGACTCAATCTATCAAACATGAGTAACGTGCATAGAGAATGTCAGTTTCACACAAACAACTTTTGACTAATCTAACACTGCACTATTTTCATTATACACAGCCGATATATATTCCAATAATTACATCATAGTCGGCACAGTTATCAAACTCACACAATCACACAAAACTAAAGTTATAATTTAATGCTAGAAAATAAATAAAAAACTAAAAATAAATAAATAAAAACTACAAAATTGAAAAGCACATCAAAAACATGACAAATGTACAATAAGGTAAAGAAAATGGGGTTCAAAGTAGTCCCCTGATCAGTATGAAGGTAAGGAATGGAAATCGATCGTATAGATTACTTGCAGATTTTTTTATTTTTTTATTTTTTTTTATATTTTAAGTTCTATGATGACATAAATGTAAAACATACCAAAAGAAAAATTCTAAAACTAATAGACAAAAAAGTAATGTGAAGAACGTAACTGGAGGACGTCAAAGGTGGTAAATAGGGTCTGCAAGGAGAATTTCTTCCACCTCGGGCACATGTTGCCCATATGTTATCTTAAGACATTGCCCATTCACTTTAAATTCCCTATCATCATTATGATCCTCAATTTCAACGGCCAGATTATCGAAAACTTGTTTCACCACAAAAGGGCCCGTCCATCTGGATCAAAGTTTTCCTAAGTGCTTAGGAAGTCTAGAATCATACAAGTACACTTTTAGATTATGTTCACATGTCATTCTAAGAATGTTTTTATCATGAAAAACTTTCATTTTCGCCCTGTAGATTGTAGAATTCTCATAAGCGTCATTCCTCAATTCTTCTAACTCTTTCAATTGAAATTTTCTAATCTTACTACCCTCTTCTAGATCGAAATTAAAATGTTTAATAGCCCAATAGGCTCTGTGTTCAAACTCTACAGGTAAATGGCAAGGTTTTTCAAAGATAAGGCAATAGGGTGATATGCCTAGGGAAGTCTTAAAAGTCGTACGATAAGCCTAAAGTGTATCGTTAAGTCTTAAAGACCAATCTTTACGGTTAGGGTTCACCATTTTCTCCCAAATTTGTTTAATGCCCCTATTAGCCAGTTCTACATGTCCACTAATAAGCAGTAGAAATTTTGTGAATGACCTCATACTTTTTCATGAGTGCTTCGAATGAACGGTTGCAAAAATGTGCGCCTCTATCACCAATAATAACACGTGGTGTGCCAAAGCGAGACAAAATATTTTCTTTCAGAAACTTAACAACTATTTTATTATCATTAGCCTTACAAGCAGAAGTTTCTACCCATTTAGACACGTAATCAACTGCTACAATGATGTATAAATAACCAAAATAGGGTGGAAAATGTCTCATAAAATCAATTCCCTAACAGTCAAATATTTCAATTACCAAAATGGGATTTAGGGGCATCATGTTACTTCGGGACACAATACCTAATTTTTGGCTTCTTTCACAAGATTTACAGTATTCATTAGTGTCCTTAAATAAGGTAGGCCACTAGAAACCACACTGTAAAATTTTCGCAACGGTCTTTTTTATAGAAAATTGACCTCCTCATACTTGGGTATGACAAAAACTTAGCACACTATGTATCTACTCATTTGGAACATAGTGTTATAAAATTTGGTCGGGCAGTATTTAAAAAGACATGGATCATCCCAATAAAAATTACGTACCTCAACTAAAAACTTCATCTTGTCCTGTGCGCTCTACTCTCTAGAAATCTCACCTACAGCCAAATAATTGGCAATGTGAGAAAACCATGATAAAGAAGAGATAGAAAACAAATTCTCATCGGAAATTCATCTCTGATTGGCAATGTGATTGTGTTGTCCTCGAAAGTTAGCCTTGATAGATAGTCGGCTACCACATTCTCCACTCCATTCTCGTCTTTAATGGTGATGTCAACTTCCTACAAAAGTAAGATCTACCTTATTAATCGCGCTTTAGCACTCTTCCTTGTAAGAAGGTATTTAAGGGCTGCATGACCTGTGAAGATTGTGATGGGAGAGCCGATCAAATTAGACCTAAACTTATCAAGCGCAAAGACTACAGCTAGTAACTCTTTTTCAGTAGTGTCCAATCACAAGGTTGCATGATAGGTGCTGAAATGAGTTTGTCAATTAGTGTTTTAAATGCATCATGACATTCAGGAGTCCATTCAAAAGCGATTCCTTGTTTAGAAGGTTACACTGTGGCCTAGTGATAGATGAAAAGTTTTGTATAAACCTTCTATAAAAGCCTGCATGACCTAAAAATGATCTAATATCTTTTATTGTCTTAGGTACAGGCAATTTAGAGATGAGTTCAATTTTAGACTTGTCAACTTCTATCCCCTCAGACAAAATCATATGTCCTAAAACAATTTCCAAAGGTACCATGAAATGACACTTTTTCCAATTTAAAACTAATCATTTTTCCTCACATCAAAAGAAGTTCCAGACACAGTTAAGTCATCCATGAACACTTCCATGCAATTCTCTACCATGTCACTAAATATACTAGTCATGCATCTTTGGCATGTGGCGGAGCATTACAAAGTCCAAATGACATCCTATGAAAGGCATAAGTGCCAAAAGGGCAAGTAAATGTGGTATTTTCCTGATTCTCTAATGCAATTTCAATTTGATAGTAACCAGAGTAGTCATGAAGAAAATAGTAAAAAGGATGGCTATCCACACGCTCCAAGATTTGGTCTAGAGAAGGGAGAGGAAAATGATCCTTATGGGTGGTGGCATTTAGTTTCCTATAATCTATGCACATACACCAACCAGTCACTGTTTTTGTTAGAACCATTTCACCTAATTCATTTTTCACTATCGTGACTCCTGACTTTTTAGGAACTGCATGTGTAGACCTAACTCGTTTAATATCAGCGATAGGATAAATGATACCAGCATATAACAATTTAAGCACTTCATTTTTCACTACCTATTTCATTGTGGGGTTTAGCTTACGTTGTGGGTCTCTCCTAGGATTAGTTCATTCTTTTAGATCAATCCTATGTGAGCAAAGCAAATGGCTAATATCTTTTATGTCAACTATGGTCCAGCCTAATGCAGATTGATGCTCATTTAAAATGTTCAAACGTTGCTTACATTGCCATGCATTCAAGTCTGAAGAAATAATTACAGGAAGGGTATCACCTGTTCCAAGAAATTTGTGTTTTAGTTCTGCAGGTAGTGGTTTCAACTTTGGTTTAGAACTATCAATGCTTGATGGCTTCTATCCTCTAGTCTTTTCTGTAACTCTTCAAACTTGGGTTGCCATGTGTGACGTTCCATAATCCAGAAGTTTTACAATCACACCACAAATATTAGTATACTCGTCATCATCAAAATTAGTTGGGATTTCAAAATTCAAAAGATAATAATTCAGGCTTTCTCTTCACAGTGCACAAGTCCTTAAGGACTTTAGCATATGTAGGATCCTGAGAAATCACATAAAAGAGAGGCGGACTGATTTTTACTTGCCTGAGGTGTTCTAGGATTTTACTATGTTGAATGGTAGACTTCGGTGTAGGCATAAGAGCTTGAGGGAAAAGTACTCTAACTGGGTTTTCTATCATTTCCTCACTAGGGCTACTCTCACTAAACTCATTTTCAGTTTCCTTAGGCTTGGGGATTGGTTCTATGACTTTCCCTGATCTAGTGGTTATGACATTTACTTCCCTAAGGTTGATTTCTTCCGATCCTTAGGCTTATGTCATATGTTTCCCTTTAGGATTTGGTTGAGCTTAAGCCAAAAATTTCCCACACTCCCCTATAGCTAAGGCATTAGTCAACTTAGACATATGATTTTTTATCTCTTTGTTTTCCTCAACTACCTGAATGTTCATAGTCTCAAACTTCTGATTTGTCTTACCTTGTGCCTCCATAAAAGCATGTAAGGTATCTTCTAAAGAGTTCCTAAAGGTTGCGGGTTGATATGAAGGTCCATTAAAGGCTCAAAATGGCTGGGCAGGTTGATGGTTTCCAGATTTCCAGCTGAAGTTGGGGTGATTCAGCCACCTAGGATTGTAGGTTTCAGAGAATGGAGCATATGGCTTTTTGTATGTGCCTAAGGAGTTACAATGTTCCTCATAAACTCCCCTCATGTCAGCAAACATACTACACTCTTGCGTTAGATGATCAGTTCCACCACACACAAAGCAAGGTCCTAGAGACTAAACACGAGATACATTCTGTGCAGATTTTGAGTCCTTAGAACAAAGGGTGTCTAGTTCTCTAGTGGGGGCTTCTACTTTGGCTCTAAGACTATCCTCGTCTTTAAGATGATAGATAGCTGTGCTAGTGGAATTCCCTGTGGTTCATGACCTATTGGTATTCTCAGTGGCGCTTGGTCCAGTCCAAGTATGAGTTTTTTTCGCTAGGTCATCTAGGTATTCAATAGCCTCATAAGAATCTTTTTGTAGAAATTCACCGTTACACATCATATCTATGAATTGATGCTCTCTAAGTATTAATCCCTTATAGAAATAGCTCACGATACGCCAACTCTCATAACCGTGGTGGGGGCAAAGGGCTTGTAGTTCTTTATATCTTTCTCAAGCTTGGTATAAGGTTTCACTATCCTTTTGAGTGAATGATGACATTTAGTCATGGCAATGGGTCAAGCCGAGCCGGTTTAGCCCTTAAACCACGAGCTCAGCTTGTTTGTCCATGGCTCGCCCGCAGCTCATGGGCCGAGCTGAGCTATGGCTCATCGGCTTGGCCCTTTTTTTTTTCTTTTTACTATATATTTTCTAAACCTAAAAAATATATATATACACATTTGGTAATTTTCTAAACATTTTTTTTAAATTTACATTTATCAAAATATTTTTCTTTTTTAAAATAATAATGAAAAAAAAAAAAGATAAACCCTCCTCCTTGATCCGTGCTTGGGAGCGGCTACTTCAATTTCGAGTATAGGAAGTTAAAAATTGTACACGAACAACTTGTTATGTGTACAATTTTTTTAAAAAATTATAAATGTCACACCTCATCTATTTATAGTCAAAGTCAAAGTCAAATATGGACTTAAATGGAATAAATTACTTTCTTGGGGTTTATTTTACAATTGAAAGTATATAAGGGTTAGTATGGATTAAATTTGAAGTGGAGGAC